>JAJOZX010004785.1:52500-90000 GCA_023014485.1 Bathynomus jamesi
CCTCATCATGAACAGATCCTGTTCTTTTAAATATATTGACCAACTCACGAATTGCTTTGTCTATAGGTCCTGGTTTGCGAAATCTTCATTCGAATTTTTCTGGAATTTCTTTGCACTTCTTCCCTTGGATACGTCGTGTTACTACCATCACACGTTCTTGCACATCCATCATCATCTATGACCCGTTGAAAATAAAATAGAAATATCATTATTTCAGCAAAATAGATAGGAACTTTGGAACCACCTTGCATATGGTCTCACGAATATAACAGAGCAATTCAAACATGGTATTTTGTAAACCCCAGTGTTAGAGACCTTCTCCGGTAATTGGTCTCTTCGTAAAAAGTATTAGTGCAAGGTACAGTACCTTCGAAAAGCTTTGCACTTACCTTCCGTGGCCGGGGCCCTTCTGAGTGTGCAGAGCGCATCACAGAGGTGATTCTCTTGGGCATGGAGGCCTACATTCCATATTCTATTCCTACTACTAATGCAAAAAATCCTTGGTTTAACTTTACTTGTTCTAATGCTATCCGCAACAGAGAGAAGGCTTTCAGAAGATACCGTTGCCATCCAACTCCTGACTCTCACTCAGCTTATATTTCTGCTCGGAATCGTGCAAGATCTGTTTTTCGACTCCCCAAAAATTCGTTCATCCGGCAAAAATGTGAAACTTTATACAATTCTAATGCTTCTCGCTCTTTCTTGCATCTAGCTAAGAACCTCTTCAACAACTTTACTTCCTCTTCTTTCCCTCCTCTTTTCCATTCCGACGGCACAGTTGCCGTCTATTCTGACAAAGCTGAACTCTTCGCTCAAACTTTCGCTTCAATTCAACCCTGGACGAATCCGGTGCTGTTCCTCCATCTGCTCCCCCCTCTGACTTTAGTATATCTAAAATTAGAATCTTTTCTAAACATGTTTTTTCTGCGCTTTCTGAACTCAACTCTAGGAAGGCGTACGGTCCTGATGGTGTTCCTCCTGTTGTTCTTAAGAACTGTGCTTCTGTGCTGACACCCTGCCTAGGCAAACTTTTTCGTCTTTGTCTCTCATCTGATACTTTTCCTTCCTGCTGGAAGTTCGCTTTCATTCAGCCTGTCCCAAAGAAGGATGACCGCTCTCAATCCTCCAACTCGTCCAATTGATTTGATTTCTTGCCTTTCCAAAATTTTTTAATCTATCCTTAATAGAAAGATTCTTAAACACCTTTCTTCTCACACTCTTCTTTCAGATCGTCAGTATGGATTCCGCAAGCGACGTTCTACTAGCGATCTTCTTGCATATCTTTGACTCTTGGTCATCCTCCTTTTGGGATTTCGGTGAAACTTTTGCTATCGCGCTAGACATATCGAAAGCTTTTGATAGAGTCTGGCACAAATTTTTAATTTCGAAACTGCCCTCCTTCGGTTTCTATCCTTCTATCTGTGTCTTCATCTCTAATTTCCTCTCTGGCCGATCTATAGCTGCAGTTGTAGATGGCCACTGTTCTTCTCCTAAAGCTATTAACAGTGGTGTTCCTCAGGGTTCTGTCCTGTCACCCACTCTTTTCCTTTTATTTATTAATGATATTTTAATTCGCACTGCCTGTCCTATTCACTCCTATGCCGATGATTTCACTCTTCACTTCTCCACCCGCTTCCCAAAGCGTCCCTCACAGCAGTCGCTTCATGATTCGCATAGGACGGCTATGGGACACCTGACCTCTGATCACTCTGCTATATCTGATTAGGGCAGAGAAAACCTTGTGGCTTTCAATGCCTCAAAAACTCAGTTCCTCCATCTGTCTACTCGTCACAATCTTCCGCACGACTATCACCTTACCTTCAACAACACACAACTCAATCCTTCCTCTTCTCTTAACATTTTTGGCGTTTCCTTTTCTTGTGATCTTTCCTGGAAAGATCACATATACTCCCTTTTTAAAACAGCTTCTGAGAGTTTAGGTGTGCTGTACCGCCTCTGCAGTTTCTTCACCCCCACTCAGTTGCTGTCTCTGTACAGGGATCTTGTTCATCCCTATATAGAGTATGCTTCTCATGTGTCGGATGGTTCAACCCAAATAGCCGTACATGACCAGGTGGAATCAAAGGCTTTTCGTCTCATCAATTCCCCGCCTCTTACTGATTGTCTTCAATCTCTTTCTCTTCGCCGCAATGTTGCCTCACTCTCTCTTTACTATCGCTATCATAACGGACATTGCTCTTCTGAACTCTCTAACTGCATGCCTCCTCCTTTAAGGAGAGCACGCAGTACCAGACTTTCTACACTTTCTCATTCCTTTTCTGTCCAACTATCTAATGCAAGGGTTAATCGGTATTTTCATTCTTTCATCTACTCAAACGGTCATCTCTGGAACAATCTTCCTCAATCCATCTTTCCTCCTGTCTATGACCTCCCATCTTTCAAACGCAGTGTCTAGGCATCTCGAAAACCCAGGACTTTGATTTTGACTTTCTTCTTCTATGGGAGGGGCGCTTTTGCAGGCTTTTGCCTTTGATCCCTCCTTCCTGCATAAAAAAAAAATATATATATATATATATATATTATATATATATATATATATATATATATATAAAATTATTATACACACACACTTTGTTACTTCCTTTCTGTGAGTTCGAACGACGGTTCAGGATCGACCTGCGGTTGACCCCTCTGCAACATCCCGCCTCATTTGCGGGATTTGGTGAAGGAGAGAATTGCTGTCTGATCTTTTCCTGCCCTCGTAGCCAGCCACGCATCTGGTTATGGACTTTGCACAGGAATCTGTACAGCTGTTTCTTAAAGTTATTGAGGTCGGTGTGCTGGAGATTCCTCAAGTATTTTCCGTATGTATATTATTGTGTAACGCTCGCGCCTTCTGCCTTCTTTCGAGAGAGTAGAGTTTCAGGGATTGTAGTCGAGACCAGTAGTCTTCACCTTCCGTTTCCTCTATCTTAGACGTAAAAGTCCTTTGTATAGCTTCAGTGTTCGCAATGTCTCGTTTTCTGTATTGGCTTGTGAGTACTGAGCAATACTCAATTATTGGTAGGACGAGATCCTCCCATAATGTGAGCATGATGTTTGCTTTTCTACTGCGGAAGCTCCTCCAGATGATTCCCATTATTTTTCTAGCCTTTATAATTTTGATGTTGTAGTGTTTTCTGAATTCTGTATCCGAGACATTATTACTCCAAGATCCTTGACTTGTAGATTTGGTGTTATCTGTTTGTCTTGCAGTGTTTTGGACCTTTTATTTTGCAGCTCCTTTTATTATCATATCATATAGAAGTTGGAATTTTTCTTCGTTGAACTTCATATTGTTGTCTTCTGCCCACTTGAATAAAGTTTCAATGTCGTTTTGTAATTTTCTTATGTCAACTTCGTTTAATATTTCCTTACATATCTTTGTGTCATCTGCGAAGCATGATACAATACTGTCCTTAATATCTACAGTACATCAATATCTGCAATCATTATTATGAACAGCAAGGGAGCTAATACCGTCCATTGTGGGACAGAGCTCACGACTTCTGAAACTTCCGATTTAACTCCGTTTACCACCACTATTTGTGTTCTTTGCGTCAAAAAATTAAATGTCCATCTTCCTAGCTTTCCAGTAATTTCTGTATTCTTAAGTTTGTTTGCTATGATTCCATGGTCACATTTATCGAAGGCTCCGTATATATTACATCTATGTTTTGTCCTCGACACAATGTTTCCAATATTTTCTCCTGGTGGTCTAATAGCTGGGGTAGGCATGATCTTCCAGCCCTGACGCCATGTTGATTTGGGTTGTATAAGACATTTTCTTGTAGGTAGTAGGTACTTTTGCTTCTAATTATACGTTCAAAGCACTTTATAAGATGTGAAGTGAGAGCTACCAGCTGATAATTCTTGGGCATTGCTCTGTTACCACCTTTAAATAGGGGGGCAATGTTCGCGTTCTTTAAGGGGAGTGGAATTTGTCCTGCGTCGAGTGATTTCCTCCATAGTAAGTATAGTGGTTTGGCAATACTCTCTCTACATTTCTTCAGAAACGTGACACGCCATGTGTCTGGCTCTGGCGCTGAATTGTCTTGCATCTGTGATAGAGCCTTAATTACATCTCCTTCCGTAAACTCGAAGTCCATTAATAGGTTTGTGCCAGAATTTGTTCTTGGCTGATTTGTATTTATGTCGAAAAAATCGTCTGGGTTTTCTACTTCCATCTCGGACTTAGGAGTGCTAAACACAGAGTTAAATTGTTCCCTAAGCAGTTCGCTTATTTTTTCAGGTCATTTGTGTATTTGGCCGCCCCGACTATCAACGGACCAATACTCTCCTTATACTTCATTTTCCTTTTCGTAAACGTGTAGAAATATTTTGTATTTTGGGTTATTTTTTGTTTTCTGCTACCTTGTTTTCCTCTTTGTTTGTCTTATGTATGAATGTTTGCTTTAGGTCCATTTCTCTTTAGCCAAGTTTCTTCTCTAGTTTGAGTCTCTTTGCATCAGTTCTGCATCTGTGGAGATATTTTACGGTACATATTGTGAGGGGTTTGAATGGAACACACGAACCCCCCCTCATAAAATTATTATTTTCGCTGTTTGAACGTAGGGGGGGGGGGATCAGTTTTTATTTTTTGGGGATTATTTATTTTTTTTGGTTCTTAAAATATGCTATCACTTACAAACAGCTTAGAAATAGAAAAAAAAATCATGTATTTTGCTCGATAACTCCCCTGTACATGTGGTTTGAAAGTTTATTGAATATCATAATGTTTATTCTAAGAGTAAATTCCAGTTTATTTAAACAAATCTTGTTAAAAAACATGAAATATCATTGAAGAAGTTAGAAATAGACCTGTAATTGATTAATTCATTACAGAATATATTTGCTAGAAAATAATGGAAAATAATATATGTATATATTTTTACATCACCTAGACAAAACAAAAAATCATAAATTCAGACATAGCATAATATAAATGCCTCTAATTACCACACATTATTTAGCACAAGTATATTTATAGCATTATGAAAATCTTTCATAGTCATTGTCATATTTAATGCAACTCTGTCTAGATAGATTTTCAAGTTCATTGCATAAGTCTCTATTGGAAGATTCTTGTAGTACTTTTACAGTTTGAAGATATCTGATGACCTGGGAAGAGATGTCGATGTATCTCTTGCATATCTCACTTCGATGTGTATTCTGTCATTTTTCTCTTTGAGTGACAACCTTGTATCATTCACAAAATCATCTACTTCACTAGCTTTGGTGAAAGGTCCACCAAGTTTCTTTAGGGTGTCTAGATCTTTGTTCTTTCTCTTGTCAGCTGCTATGTTTGCTACCTCCTTGTCACTTAATCCTTGCCTCTTAAGTTCTTGTTGCTTTCTGCTCCATTCTACCAACACGTTAGGAAGGGGACCATCTTGCTCTACTAGTTTTACATATACTTTGGCCATAGACTTGCCTTCAATCAAGTCAGTGCTTCTTCCTTTTACATGTGCATGGTTGGCCATAGGTAGCTGTTTTGCACCACGTTGACTGAGCTCATAGTTGATGCTGCCCACTGACCGTTCTGGATGCGAGTTGTTGATTGGTGCTTTCTGTAGTTTCTCCTGATCCATCGATCCATTGATGAGGCAACTTGTATCTATCCTCATTCAAGTTTGCATACACAAATTTTCTTTTTTTTTTATGTTGATAGTATATTTTCTTCAGGGATATATTCATCTTCAGTGCATATGTCCTCATCTGTTATCGAGCCATCAAATTCTTGGTAAAGCTGTGATACAAACTGAGTTTTCTTTGTGTCTTCTTGTTCCTTTAGGAGCATCTTGTCCATTGCAGCTTGCATCCTCATTTGCCTCTCAGCTGTTCTTTGACATGCCATGTCCACTGAATTATCACAAAACATTTTTTTTGGTCCTCGTTGATCCTCCAGGAACTTCCACTCTATCTCAGTAACTTTAACACCATAGATCTTCTCTTGGCGTCTTCGTGATTTCATATCTGTACAGGAGATGTCAAACAAACGGGCTGCAACACTATTGTTGAATTCTGAAGTTTCTGCTCGTTTTGCTTCAGTCATTCTCTGTGAGCGAACCTGACAGTGTTTTTTGAACTCTTCATACAATTTTGTTATCTGGTTGACAATGTTACTGATCGACTTTGTGTATAGGTTGTACCAGATCCAAAGGTTCTGCAAGTTGTAGGCAACTTTCCATGCAGCATCACCAACAGAAAGTTGATTCTTACCAGCTCTGGCTAGCCTCAGCAAGAACATCATCACTTGAATAACAGCTTGCTGGAGTGGCAGTACACCTGCCTTCAACTGATATAGTTCAATATATTCCACATCTCCACACCGGCGTGTGGAAGCAGAACGTAACTCTCTCATTTTGATCCTGTTAATTACTGTAAGTCTATTTTACGATTTCTTTAGCTCCTGTAAATGAGAAAAAATTATTAAACAAGCAAAAAGTTACAACTAAAATAATCATGTAATATAATAATATTATATATATATATAATATATAATATATAAATATATATATAAAAAATATATATATAATATAATAATATAACAATATGATTATATGTAAATAATAATCATAAAATAATAATCAATGGCAAATAATCAGTTTTTATGGCTAATATTGTTATTTAGCATCAGCAAACAATTCAGTTAACTAAATTTATGATGTGAATATTGATGTCATAGCAATTTAATAGTATTTTTTTAACAAAACCAGATAAAGTGGCTAATAATTTTCATTGTTAATATCAGCAAAACTTCAGAGGGCATGTGCAGGGGGGTTAATGACATCAGATATTTGTGAAACATGGTTCATTTTACTTCTTTTGTATGATAGCAACTTTTAAAGGCCAGAAAACTGGGGGTCACCATTTCTGTTCCCTCCCCCCTATTTAAAGCCTCCTACCCCTGGCACAATTTTTCACTTTTTGACGTATATTGAGAATATTTCATTTATACAAGACTTACTCTGCATTCAGGTTTTTTGATGACATAAATCTTTATTAACGTATAATATTTTATTTAATAATGTACAGTATTAGGAAATTAATTAAGTACAACAACAACAATGTATTCAGAAGAAAAAATTAGAGGCATAATAAATGTGCTAAAATTTAATTCACTTTTTCATTGTTCCTTATCACATCAAAAGGGAAGAAATTTTCAATATCATTAGGGAATTTTATTTCATATGTTTCTTATTCATTCCACTGGGCCTTCAATTCAAACTTGGGCAGTTTTCGCCTTTATTCTAATGAGTTTAAGATAAACTTTTGACGATTGTCATATCCTATTCTTTCATGAAATGCCTTTGTTACTAGGTTCACTGCCCTTTCCACACTTTGACTGTGGCATGGAAAAGAAGCTATCTCTAGTGGCTTACATCGAGCCTGTAGTAGCTCATCGTCGCTAAAACTGTTTAGCAGCGGTGGATGAGTAATGATCTCTTTTTGCCAATCGATCATCTCGGTGTAGTCAGTAGATTGGAAATTGAGGGTTCGAGGCAACTCAAAGTTTCTGGTACCTGAAAATCCTGTTCTTGAAAGAATGATTTTTTGAATAGCTTGCTCCCTAATTTCTAGTGTCTTGTCAGTTACCATTGATATGAGTATATTTTCTGGGTGGGCAAAGTAGGCGTTATTCTTTAATACTGGTTCTATGATTGATCCATGTTGTTTCATCTAAATTTCGAAGCAAGCACATTAAATGTCAAAGTTATATGCACCATCAGTTGCATTAGGATGAGATTTTACCCAAAACCACCCTGGAGCATAGAACTGCATAATAATCTTGACTATATCTTGAAGGTTTTTATAGGATTTGGCGTTGAGATATATAGTCGAAGGACCCTGTTGGCTAGAGTTAGCCAGTGAGCATGGTGAAGGGTACCTGGGGATCGAGTGGACAGATTTTGAGAAGTGTCTCCAGTTTGCACTGCCAGACACATATCATAGAGATATCTTTGCTCACTACTTAGCTCCTTCACAACATTTGCTGGAATTTCTTTAATGTTTCCCTTTACGAGAGAATATTTGACTACCTCCAATTTTGTTAAATCTGTTTACAGTTTATTCCCAATTGAACCTACAAAAGTATTTGGACCTGTTGTTTTACTATCAATGGCTTTGTAGACGTGCATAAAAGGCAGCTCATTCAAATGCAAGAGGCACACCAACCACTGTACTGGTCTGTTAAGATGAATTTCAACCAGTTTTATGGCTCCAACAATTTTTCCTGTATTTACAGGAGTACCGTCACACAGTAAAGCTTTGATAATATCTGTGCTGTTCGAATCTGTAATAATAGTTATCAACTCTTCTGCTATGCAGCGAGCAGTTCCATTATCTGGTGTGACATGGTCTACATTAGCGTGTAGCGTCATTGGGCAAAGTGTAACGGATCAAGAGGCACATTTCAGATTTTGTACAATTGACCTCTCTAAATTCAAAAATGAAAACAAGATTTTTTTGTGACAAGTGCAACACCTCCTTTTTCGCATGTGAAAATCGTGGAAATTGCTAGTTACCCATAACTTTTGGACACTTGCTTTCCCATGGTTTGAGCTATCATTTGACCCTTTACAATGTACTGCTTTTCAGGAAAAATAGAAAAATTTATTTTTGGAATAAACATATACACTCTAGGTAGGTAGGTAGGTAGGTAGTAGACTAGATAGTTTTATTTAGTAAATGATACATTAAAATCTTGTTTAGTTTTGAATGACGGCATAAAGTCACGGGATTTAAGTACTGCTCTAATGTAACCATCTCTTGAATCCTTTCCATACACTGCCCCAGACGCTTCAGTTACCATCCTAACACAGCGTTCTACACCTTGGGATGACATGGTATCCGGACAACAAGGACTCTTCAGTGATCTTATCGAGTTGTTCGACAGAGAACTGCTTCGTGAGTGGTGGTTCCATTGTGCACTCCTCCACTGGTGGAAGTAAATCTTTCAAATTCTGAGCACTTTGTTTGATCTTTGGTGGCCGAAATTCTCTAACTTGCTGTTGAGCAGGTTTGGGAGCTCGTCGAATGGTCTTGATTACATCGATGGCCAATTTCCGGTTTGCTTGATCTGCATCTGCAAGCATTGCCAGTAGAACATTTTCAGGGTGAGCCCAATATGCATTTCTTTGGATCACAGGCCATGTGATAGTCTTGCTAGCTGGTGGCAGTAATCGTAGCAGCTTGATTTGCTCCAGGAAATGTTTTGGGCTATCTGTGCACCTTGGATGGCACTTGATGCTAAACCACATGGGTCCATAGTGGCACACGACAAACTGTGTGAGTGAATACAGTTCATCACTTGGCTGCGCCATCGCTACATATAGCCGACAAATTCTGCTGGCAGTTGTAACCCATCTTGCATGGGAGATTGGTCCAGGCTTCTCTCGTAGAAGATCTTCATTAATGACACCAGTCCTTATCGCTTTCATCATTCTGTAGAGGTAGGCTTGGTCACGACTCAATTCAGTAAGGTCAACATCCGGGAGAGTGTGGCCATCAGCAATACATTGAACTCCTCTAGAGGAAAGTGGCAAACTTTCACATGTGGCCAAAGCTTTGCCAATTGGTCCTTTCCATTGAGTTGCAGATTTTGTTGGGCCGATGAGTTCCTTGCACAAGTGGCGCAGTGGGAGTTCATTTAAATGCAGACTACAGATGAACCACTGCAAAGGGCGACCCAGGCGGCACTCTAGCAGGTGTATTGCTCCACTTCTGTGCCCTGTGTTTGTGGCTGTGCTGTCGGCTCCCACTGCAATTATCTTGTCTGCAATACCCATTTCTTCAATCGCATTTTGAAGTCCATCCGCAATGACAGTGCCAGTTCCTCGTTCCAGTGTCAGATGGCTTAGATACAAGTTCCAGCTCTCCGACCAGCACATAGTGGTCCTCAACTTTTTGTGCTGTGCCATTTGTTCCCCTTTTTCTCTTTGACAAGTGTCATGTCTTTCCGCCCATCAAAAAATAAAGCAGTGACTTCCACATCGTGGTAAGTTACTGCTTCCTTCAGATCCCTCCGTACCTTCTGCCGTGCTCTCCATACTTTGTGGTGGTCAATTACGTTTATCTGATCATCAGAACTAATGATGCCATAGTCAACCAATGTTGCAGTGCTGATAGCTGCAGCAGCCCTGTTCGATTCACCATACCGGTCAGCTTCCAAAGCAACAGTGGGAATCGGTGTGATGTTCCTGTCCTCCTGGGCACTATCACCCATCCACTCATCACCAACACTTTCACCACTGGAGTCTGCTTCTGCTTGAGCTGATTCGATCACATCTGCAGAGGATGCTACCTCTTGCCATTCCGTTTTTCTTCTATTCTCTTCTTGTCTTTCTTGCATCCGATCCTCTCTTGACTTCCTTCTCTCCATCATCTGAGTCACATTCGTAATTTCGTATCCACCCGACTGATCTGCATGATCCGCGTGGTTCTCTGGTCGATCAGAAAGGCATGCTCTCGTCGTGGAACTTTCATTTCTTTTTCACAGTGGCATGCAGACAGATCATCGCATTGGCAGACAGCTATGTCAAACAATTGATTCAGGCTTTCCTCGAACTTTTTGGTTTTTGTGGCCTGCTTGCCTTGCTTCGATGTTTGTGAGCCTTTTTCCATCAATCGGAGCAGCTTGGTCTTCACATTCTTGATTGGCTGTGATGGAATGTTAGCACGATTCCAAAGGTCAATGAGTGTTTGGCATACCTCCGGAAGAATCTCCCTGTTGCTGGTGTACTTGTTCTCCTTCAAGAAGAGGAAATGCCTTGCAACTTGTATACGGGTTGGAAGTTCAGACAGAGGAAGCTCTGATAGTGGAGAACCAAAGACAATGTGGCTGGCAGATTCCCGTGTTCTTTGCGTGCTCATTGTACCAGCAAAACTCAACAAGTATCACACAGGAACACTGAAACAAAAACACAAACGTATAAATAAAAATTATATATGATTATGAGATATATATATATATATATAAGGCTTGGTTTATTGGTAAACAATAAATTTACCAATATATATATAAAAATATACTGCACACACACACACACACATATGTATTATGTATATAAATATCCATAGGTACATATATATACCCTAAGACATATAACAAACTTATAAACAATGTAAAACACAACAAAACAAAGAAATGTGTATAATGTATATATCACAAAACGCACCTTTCATTAGTACCTTGGGGTTTTTGAACACCCCATCCACAGAAAAAACCCTTGTTTCTCTCAAGCGAGCTAGCGTAGAACTAAGAAATTCCAGGGGATGACTCACTGAGAATAATTAGAAAGCTGCCAGAAGTACCATGTCAGTCAGTGTGGCCAACTGTAATTAACAAGAATTTTGTATTTTTTACATGCGAAAAAGGTGGTGTTCTGCTTGTTGCAGAAAATTTATTATTTCTTTTCTGAAATCAGCAAGGTTGATTGTACAAACCTGAAATGTGCCTCCAGATCGCTCATGACGCTACACGCTAGTCTACATAGATCCTTCCAGGTTCTTTCACAATAACATACTGTAGTGTTCTTCTTTTATCTTTCAACTTTTAGTTAATGTGTTATCTTTCCATCAAATCCAAGGCACTCCAACTTCAGATTTTCAGATTTAGACCTAAATGTATTTGTTTCACCCATGCGATTTCTTTCTCTTTCTAATTTCTTTCTGTCAAGCATGTTGGTGTGGTTAAAGATCCCCATATCTTTTAAAGCTGCATTGACTATTGCAGCTGCAGCTCTACAACTTACACGATAACGATCTGCTGTTAATGCTAAGTTTTTATAGGGTGCCTGTTCTGAATATTCTCAGTTAATTCTAAATCGGCCTCATAATTTACAACCTGACTCTGAATCTACATTCATGCCTTCTTCGCTATTTTCTATAAATTCCGATGGTAAAACATTGGTGGCTTCAGTCATTTCTTATTGTGCTTTTAGTTGACGGTTTTGTGCTTGTTGGGCTCTTGCTAAAGATCTCTTCTTTGTTGAACTAGCTATGCGATCAATTGGTCCTAACTGATTTTTTCTTTGTTTTTGACCCACAAAAGACGCCCATTCTGCCCTTGGTATTTTATCCTTACACCTGCAAGACTTCCTATTAATTCCCTTATCATAGCATTCACAAGAAGATATATCAAACATTTCATCATAATGACCTACTTTTAAGGCAAAACTTTCATTTCTTCGATGTAACGGCACCTTGTTGAATTTTGAGGCTTCTTCTATTAGTCGACTGACTAAGATAGATACCGTTGGTGTTAATCGTAGGAAAAGAAAATTTCATCCAAATGTCTTCAATATCTTTTACAACAACCCTGTAACAATCATTAGCAGTTGCTGATCCTTTTGATTTAGCTTCTTCACGACAGCGCACAAAAAGGTAGTGTCTCACAACATCTGCTTTTGAAGGAGTCATGGCTGCTGGGAATTCCGTAGGATATCCAAAGGCTGCATTTGAGGACTTGCTTCTAGTAGTCATAGTTTATATTCAGAAGTAAAATCAAATTATATGTTATTTATAATTTATGATAATTCAAAATATAATTAAAGCAAATGCAAATTATTTTTATTTATCTGAAAAATTATTTCTAATTATCTGAAACAAAAATATCAAGCATTAAACAAACAACTTATCATGTAACATATAACAACACTAAACATATGCAAATATGAAGGTAAAAAAGGGAGGAGGGGCATGTGATAGGGGTAGTAGGGTAGCACATGCTTGATTTTTTAATATTTTGTTAAAGTGATAGAAAAACTCTTCTCACATAGTGTACTTTATAAGAAATAACATTTTTTCCCATTTAAATATATGCAAATATGAGGGTGAAAAAGGAGGGGGGGTATGTGCTAGAGGTAGCAAGGGTAGCACATGCTTGATATTTTAATATTTTGTTAAGATGATAAAATGAAACTTCTCACATACTGTATTTTTTAAGAAATAAAAAAAATTCCCATTTTCGACCCGGCCTACTGAATAGTGTCCTGATTTTCCTCTCGAGCTTGCTACGTTTTCCTTTCTATCTCTCTGGGATATGTTTCAGTATTATAGATTTGGTTTCAGTCTCTGTTATACATAGTATTTCTTGTGGAGTTTTCTCGTGAAGTACAATTCCCAGTTTATTTCCTTAAAATCTTTATTTACGTTTTCCCAACTTACTTTCTTTGAATTTATATTTAAGCCTTCAAATATTCCTTCTGACACTCGAGAATGCGTTTTCGGACCTTTGGGTGCTAAATTCAGTTGTATATCGATGAGGTTATGGTCGGAGAACTTTGTGTGCGTTACCTTTTTATTTATTATTATCTCGTTATTTGTCAAGATAAATCCAAAACGTTCTCTTTTCTTGTGGCTTCACAGATTTCCTGGGTAAGGGCGTAATGTTCCTTAATATCTAATATCTTTGTTGCATGGGTTCTATCATCTTTTGTAATGTTGCCATGAAACTTCTCGACATATATAAATTCGTCATTTTTCTTCCATGTTATGAATGGGAAATTAAAATCTCTGAAAATTAAAATATTTGTTGCTGGAGTTTCAAGTAATTTTAATATGTTTTCTATTTCCTTAGTAGCAAATTGGAATTCACTTTTTGTGGTGTTTGGTGGTCTGTAGATGTTCATAATGGTTAGGTTCAGTTCTTTTACTTCTAACATAATAACTTCGACTGTGCTGTTTGATTTGTTTACCTTCACTTCACATGTGTGTGTTTTTTCACGTAGATGCTACACCCTCCCCCTCGTCTAGTCACTCTATCTGCTCTGTGTATGTCATAGTCCGGCAATGCTAGTTCAGTATCCTCGATGCAGTTTTCACAGCCTTTTTCGCATTTATGCAAATGTGTTTCCGTTAGGCATATGAGATCTATGCTGGCTTCGGTAGCTAAATTGTGAGAGTATTGTAATTTGCAGCCTGCTTGGTCCGTATAGAGGCCTTGAATGTTTGTGTATAAAACATTTATCGGGTTTCTAATTTTCGTGTTCGGTTTTCCTATATAGTGGTCATTTCCAGGTCGATGTCGGTTCCTGTTTGGTGTTATTGGTTGGGCCGCTGCATTTGGAAGAATTGGGGTTGCGGCCTTTGATACCACTGTGGTTGTTGTATTATTGGTGGGTGGTGTTGGATAGAGGGGTGATGTATGTAATGGTGTGGAGAATATATCTGCGAAGTCTTGTCCTTTCTTGTTAGCAGGGCAAGCTGTGCTTTTATCGTTCTCATTTCCTCTAAAAAAGTTGTTTCCTTGCTCCTGTTGTTACTTCTAATTCGGATAAGGTCTGTTCTTTCCCGTTCTCCTCTTTGGGTACCCTTTATGTGAAAATATGGGCACTCTATATTTAGGCATTTTCTCTCTGTCAGTGACTATCTGCACATAGGAGGCTGGAAAAAGTAGCAGTTTTGTCCGTGTCCGTATCTGCATCTTCCATTCCTCATCATATCGAAGCATTTTTTGGGGTGACTGTACCTGCAGTTTGATCCATATTTGCACGACCCTGTTTTATAGTGTTCACATATGGCCTGTCGTTTATTCTCCTTACGAGTCCTATGTGATTCGATTGCTTTCTTCTTTTCCGCCACCACTTCTTCCCTACTCAGTGTTTTTTTTTGTCTTAGGTGAGTCTTCATTAGTGTTCCTGGTATCTTTCTCTTTCTCCTTTGTGTTCCTGGCATCCCTCTCTTTCTCCTTTGTGTTCCTGGCATCCCTCTCTTTCTCCTTTGTGTTCCTGGCATCCCTCTCTTTCTCTTTTGTGTTCCTGTTATCTCTCTCTTTTGCAGGGGGTATTTCATTCTCTGAGGCTATTTTTGCATCTTCCTGTTGTGTGCTTTCCTGTAGTGTGCTGTCCTGCGCCTCCTTTTCGGTTGTGTTGGCGTTATCTGGTGTTTCCTGGTAATCTGTCGGTAAACATGTATTGCTCATTCGCATTGCTCTTTGTACTATATTCTTATTTTTTTTCCATGCACTTCATGCACAGGAAGCCATAAAGGCCTATGATTTTGTTATTTATTCTGTTTATCATTTTCCTGTCTTTTTTAGATCGATTCATGCATTCGTTATGTTTGAATGTATTGCAGAGCATACATTTTAAGCCTGTGTATATATATATATATATATATATATATATATATGTGTGTGTGTGTGTGTGTGTGTGTGTGTGTGTGTGTGTGTGTGTGTAAAAATGAACAATTAATAATTCCTATGTAATCCGTGTATTTATATAAATCCTCATGTTTAACTAATCCGTGTATTTATATAAATTCTCATGTTTAACTAATCCGTGTATTTATATAATCCTTATATGGATCCTTATATTCATTGTCTTCATACAGTACTTATGTTTGTATTGTTTTTATGTTCGAATGTTCATTTTTACATGAGGAACCAAAGTCGCCTGATGCGAGTTTGGATAGAATTTCGATTTTTGCTTTCTATTTTTTTTTCAGTGTCACAACCATGCGACCTACCATTTCTATGGTTTAGTCGTATCCATATTTCTATTTTTCATTTGTTAAAGAATTTATTATAATTAATTATGGTTGTCTTGCATTTAACCCTCATCCCTAAATTTTATTAGATTATGCATGCACATCGCATATGGCATGATTGGAATCCTTAGTTGTACTTCTTTATTCATTTACTTAATTCTTCCTCAATTCCGTAATATTTGCCTTATATTTAATTAATAGTTTCACTTACTCTTTGTCTCTAATTCGTTTCTTCTAATTTCTCCCAATAATGACTTGTACTGTACGTACGAATTAAATAACTATGGCGTATTAATTATGAATTGACGTATGGCATAATTTGAATAACTATGACGTCATAAAGTAGCTTAATTCCCTTCACATTTTCCCGTCATTAATTTCCCTTCATCATATCTCTAGTATACAATGTATGGTAAATTCTTTAACATAATAATAAAAACTTTACACTCTATACGTCATTATATGTTGTTCATTCATACATCCATGTCCTTTCTTGACCTTTATCTTTTGTTAATTTTATTAATTATTATTCATTCAGCTACCTATTGTCTACCATTGTCAACCTATTGTGTGACTACCAATATGTGTACAATAGTTTATGCATTCATACATGTCCACTGAGGACGTACATAATTACCTTACATGTAAGTACGTTCACATGTATACTTTTTTTTTTAATTATTTAACCTCTCGCAAGATACTCGTGGATGCTGATACGAATATTCAGATTCCGATGACGTCGCCAAAAAAGCGAGCCTCGGAATCCAAATCCCTCTTGCGTCTGCTACAAATTTATAACATAAGGTGTTATGTTGTATGTTATGTTATATTATGTTGTTTTATCATAAATGTCCGTGTACTTCCGTATCTTACTTCAGTATCAGATATATCAATTAACAATTTGCTAGAATTGTAAGTAACTGTAATAATTTAATATGATGTAATTAATGTACTTTTATGAAACTAATTGACGATAATAAGTGAATGTGAATTAATTCGTAATTATAATCATAGTTGTAGTAAACCAAAATTACAATGTACTTAATAATATACTTAGATTGTACTCAATGTACTACTCCGAAATTGTCGCCAATTAGGAATGTATACTCGGCGATATTACGATTATTATTTTTTTTCGTTTTATTTTGGAATCTTTCAAAATTCTGATCGTGTTTAAAATTAGGCTTAACGTAGATCTTCATTAAACGGGGGAGAACTTAACCTTCAACTGCACTCCCCCAACATTTAGACTTATATGATGCTTGTATTTGTAAAATAAGAGACACTCCTGTCCTAGCAGCCCTTCAGCGAGGAGGTTGGAGCCCTCCTTGAGGAGGCCGAGGGCCTCCTCACTTTTAAATTCCGGCCTGAGCCATGGTCGAAAGAGGTCGAACCTCTCCCCCTGTAAAAGTCTAATCTAACATAGAGGCTGAGTATTACCTGTACAATGTACATTTTAGCAGTAAATTACAGTAAAAGAAAGTTTTTTTATCTTTTCCTTCGAGCCTTACTCTCTTCAGAAAACTCAGTCAATAAAATAGCGAAAAATAATTTCCAATACGTTATAAGAAGAATCGGTGAACCGTCAGATAATTTAGTAAGTTTTCCCAGAATCCTCCGAACCACTATAGAAGAACTCGGAGAGTAGTATAGACGAAACTACTGCGAGTAACAAATCCGTTGCTGCCTCCTAACCAGTACCCCCGTCGACTTCGAACCAACCAAGGCCATAGACGGAGGGGTTAACATATATATATATATATGAAAATTATTTCACGAAAGTAACACGTGAAAAATATTTATGATGAATAAAACCAGGAAGGAAAGGAAGCACAGAATGGTGCTCAAGCGCTTTCGTCTAATGACATCCTCAGGAACACTGAAGTAAATAAAGAGCTCGAGATTATATATAGGTCACAAAAAAAAAAATATATATATATATATAATAAATATAGAAATAAAAATTGTGGGAGGAGCATACAAATTTGTAAGGAAAACTACCAATTTTAGCACTTTGCCCTTCTTGTCTAAATCCGTTCTGAACGAATTCAACACAAGATCAAATTCCGAGAATCCTGGTGGTTGGCATCCCATGGTTGCGGTACCTCGACGATATTTTGTGTATCTGGCCCATGAATCGTGACCTGGATGACTTCCTCCTTCAGTTAAATGATCAAGTCCCCTCCGTTAAGTTTACTTTAGAAGTGGAACAAGACAACTCAATCCCGTTTTTGGATGTGCGTGTACATAAGGAAAGCCCAGGTTTTAAGTTTAGTATCTATCGAAAAAAAAAACAATTTGTCCTACGTATACTTTTACTCTGGACATGACACCCCCATTAAGAAGGCTAAATTTTCTTCAATGTTTCTCCGCGCTCTTAGGATCGCCAGTCCAGAATACATAGATGCCGAATTGGAAAAATTCAACGGTATTGGAAGCGATCTGTGCTACCCACCTGCGTTTATGGAATCTTGTCTTAATAAGGCAAAACGAACCTTCTATCGTGTGAATAATAACCCTCGCACTTTCTTCTTCTTCCGCAGCTTATTATCCCATCTTTACATGGGGTCGCTGTTTTTGGTTCGTCTTCTCCACTCTCCTCTGTCGTATACCACGTCTTCCTCCAAGTCCTTCTCCCTGATGTCCGCCACCACACAGTCCCTCCATCTCGTCTTCGGTCTTCCTCTTCTTCTCCGTCCCGGCAACTCCATCTCCAGCACTCTGCGCCCCACATACTCCTCCTCTCTTCTCCTAACGTGTCCATACCACCTCAGCCTGGCCTCCTGCACCTTCTTAGAT
This sequence comes from Bathynomus jamesi, assembly GCA_023014485.1. Taxonomy (NCBI): domain Eukaryota; kingdom Metazoa; phylum Arthropoda; class Malacostraca; order Isopoda; family Cirolanidae; genus Bathynomus; species Bathynomus jamesi. The sequence goes on from JAJOZX010004785.1 coordinate 70,792, forward strand.
GCTTCCGCCACCTTCACTGTCCCTCTTATATGCTCATTCTGACCCTATCCCTCCTCGTCACTCCACATCCATCTCAACATCTTCATTTCAGCCACATCGATTTTTCTTTCATTGCTCTTCTTCATTGGCACAGTCTCCATTCCATACAACATTGCCGGCCTCACCACTGTTTTGAATACCTTTCCCTTCAGTTTCACTGGGACCCTCTTATCACAGAGCACCCCTGATACGTCTCTCCAGTTCTTCCACCCCGACTGTATTCTACAGTTTATCTCTCTCTCTGCTCCCCCTCTGCATCCACTGTTGACCCCAAGTATTTAAAATACTCCACCGTCTTAACACGCTCTCCACTCAATGTCACTTCCCCTCCTCGGTCCTGCTGCACATCACATCTCATATATTCGGTCTTCTTTCGGCTAATTCTCATCCCCCTACTTTCCAACGCCTCTCTCCAATTTTCCAACTGCTGCTCACCTCCTCTTTCGTCTCCCCACTCAACACAACATCGTCTGCATACATCATGCACCACGGCGCCTCCCCTCTAATCCTGTCCGTCAACATATCGAATACCACATTGAAAAGGAAGGGGCTCAAAGCTGATCCTTGGTGCAGACCAACTTCCACCCCAAAGCTCTCTGACACACCCACGCTACTATCCTCACCTTAGTTGTTACTCCCCTGTACATCCCCTTGATCAGTTTAACATACTTCTCCGGTACCATCTTTTCCCTTAAGCATCTCCAACTTCCTGCCGTCGTATCCTATCATATGCCTTCTCCAAGTCAATAAAAACCATGTGCAACGCCTTCTGCCCCTCTCTGTACCTCTCTGCCAACTGTTTCAATGCAAAAACTGCATCTGTCGTTCTCCTTCCCGGCATAAATCCAAACTGTTCCACTGACACTTCCGCTTCGTCTCTCAACCTACTCTCCACTATTCGCTCCCATATCTTCATTGTATGTGATATTAGCTTGATCCCTCTATAATTCGTGCAATCTTGTACATCTCCCTTCTCTTTGAATATAGGCACTATGATGCTGGTCCGCCACTCATCCGGAATCACCTCCTGGTCAGACAACTTCTGCATTAGATCCCCACCAGATCCACCCCCTCATCTCCCAGTGCCTTCCATGCCTCGGCTGGTATCTCGTCTGGCCAGTCGCTTTGTTATTTTTCATCCTATTCAGAGCACGACTCACTTCCATCCTCCCCACTTGTTCTGTCATAGCTACATTTGGTAATCCATCCTCATAGAAAGATCTTGGGTTTTCTTTATTTAATAATTCCTCAAAATATTCCTTCCATCTATCCTTTACCTCTTCATCTCTTGCAGCACCCGCCCCCCTCCCTTCCCTTAATTTGTTTTACCTGTGTAAAGTCTTTTGTCGCTCTATTTCTGCTCTTAGCCAATCTGCATATCTTCTTTTGTCCTTCACGATCCTCTAAATCCTCATACATCTGCGATATGCCTCCGCCTTGCTCTCGCCACTGCTCTCTTTGCCTGTTTTCTTTGCTTCTTTATATACCACCTTACACTCTTCACTCCTCGATTCTTCCCATACTTCTTAGTTTCTCTCTTACTTCGTAGTGCTCTTTGGATCTCATCACTCCACCACCATCCTTCCCTTATCTTCCCCACACTTTACCTGATGTTTCCCCCAATATGTCTCTTCTACCTGCCGTTCTCATGACATTCGCATTATGTACCCACCAATCCTGTCATTCTGTTCATCAACATGGATTTCACTCAACACTCTCTCTCTAAATTCCTGTTTCTTCCCCTCCTCTCTCAGTTTGTACCACCTAATTCTCCTCACTGTTGTTCCTCGGGTCTTTCTTCTTTTTTTCAACATCACATCCATGACTACCAACCGGTGTTGTGGCGTCACATGGTCTCCTGGAATAACTTTGCAGCCCCTCACCTCGGCCAATTGCGCCCTCCTATACAGTATGAAATCAATTTGCGATGTTCTGCCTCCACTCTTGTACGTAATAACATGCTCCTCCCTCTTTCTGAAAAACGTATTTACAATCGCTAGATCAAACGATACAGCCATATCCAACACACTCTCACCGTCCACGTTTGCCTCTCCATAGCCATGACCACCGTGCACTCTGACCACTCCATCATTATGATCACCAACGTGTCCATTCATATCCCCGCCCAACACCACTCGTTCGTCCTCGGCAATACTCTCCATTTCTTCATCCAATAACCTCCAGAATGCTTCCTTAACGTCGTCCGGACATCCACTTTGTGGTGCGTATGCACTGATTATATTGAGTACATGTTCCCCATAATTCATTCTCAAAGTCACCAGTCTATCTCCTCTTCGCCTTACTTCCACTATGCTATCCTTCAATTCCTTCGCCAATACAATACCCACACCATTCCTTCCCTCAACCGACGCCCCACTGTAGAACAATTTATATCCCTCACTCAGTTCTCTTGCTTTGTTCCCCTTCCAGCGTGTTTCTTGTACACACAACACCCCAACTCTCCTCTTCTTCATCAACTCCACAATCTCTCTTCCTCTGCCAGTCATGCTTCCAACATTCAGCGTCGCAATTCTCAGGTCCACCCGAGCTCGCTTCGTTAGCCGCACCCGCTCTTGGTGCGGTAGCCCTCGCCTCACCACAGAGGTCGGGCGAGGTCTCTGTACGTCGCCTATGGGGTACGCCCTAGCCGTCATCGCATTTTCGTGTTGAAGACTCACCATTGTGGTTTTGGCTGGGTTTTTATGGCCGGATGCCTTTCCTGACGCCAACCTTCCCCATTTATCCGGACTTGGGACTGGCCGAGAACAAGGCTGGCTTGCCTTACCCTCGGGTTGGGTTAATGTAACCCTCGCACTTTGTCAAAGAATATTTTAGTACTTCCATTTTTCCCGGGCTTTTTAGGCATTGTTAATGTACTTAAACTTTTGGATATTAATGTAGTATTTTCATATAACAATATTGTGAAAAATATCAGTAAAAAATAGCCCTACCAATAATTCAGGCATTATCTATAAAACTGGTTGTAAACAATGTGATTCCTTTTACATTGGTCAGACGGGAAAGAATTTGCACACGGGTGTTAAACAGCATCAATATTCCGTTAGAACGGGACAGTCGTCCAGTGCCCTTTTTGTCCATTTGTCAGAGTTATCCCACTGTATTGATTGGAATAATGCTTCAGTTTTGTTCCACTCTAGCAACATTGTTAATATAAATATTCTTGAGTCTGCTATTATCCAACTTACAAATAACTTTAACATGAACCAAGGTCTTTTTCAACTTGATCCTGTTGTTTTGAATTCGTTCAGAACGGATTTAGACAAGAAGGGCAGAGTGCTAAAACTTTGGTAGTTTTCCCTTATAAATTTGTATGCTCCTCTTACAATTTTTATTTTTCAATTTATTTTTATATTTTTTTATTTTTTGTGACCTGTATACTTATCATTCAGGCATTATCTATAAAATTGGTTGTAAACAATCAATTTGATCTTGTGTTGAATTCGTTCAGAACGGATTTAGAAAAGAAGGGCAAAGTGCTAAAATTGGTAGTTTTCCTTACAAATTTGTATGCTCCTCCCACAACTTTTATTTCTATATTTATTATATATATATATATATATATAGGCCTATATATATATATTTTGTGACCTCTATACTGTATAGTCTCGAACTCTTTATTTACTTCAGTGTTCTTGAGGATGTCATTAGACGAAAGCGCTTGAGCACCATTCTGTGTTTCCTTTCCTTCGTGGTTTTATTCATTATATATATATATATATATATATATATATATATTGGCCTACGGATCACCAATTTGATGTGGGCGAAGAAAATAGGCTTACTATAATTACTGAATTAAATTTAAATGAATAATTAGGGTCACCAGCTTGGCCTATAGCCAAACAAACAATATTTAATCAGGAGAGAGAAATTACCTTGTTGTTTTGTGTGTAATTAGGAAAATAAATGAATTATTTGTTCAGTGATTAACAATTCAATAACAGTAATAGTGATTAACAATTATATAACGGCATTTATACTGTGCTAAAATGACTGTGTATTAGCAATAAGGAATGGTTATACAGTCTAATTGTTAAGTAAATACACTAATTCAGGTAGGCTAATGAGATATGCCGAAGTGAACACAGAATAAGTAATGAAGGTACGGTACAGTACAGTAAATGGATTAGGTCAGTGAAAATGAAATGCATAAATGAGCAAATAAACAAGCGGGTACAAATACAATAAGATAATTGAATACAGTAAAATAATTGTACAGGCCTTTTGGGTATAGCCTATTCACGAGGATTTGGTTACACTGTGTAGCTACGCGGGAGTTGCTTAACACGAAGGCAAAGGTATTAGTCCAGGCAATTTGTAGTTAGACCTGGGCAAAATTGCTTCAGAAGCTTTCTAAACTGTTTCCAGCTCAGGAACCATTGCCGAATAACATATCCAAAATCCGACAAAATTGGACCCAGGGAACACTCCCAAAAATGAAATTCAAAATGGCGGACTGGATGTTTCCTACGAAAAAAAAAAATATAATTTACGCTTTTATTTATAGAGATACATTTGATGCTTTTTCTTTCAGTTGTAATGTTTTAAATAATTCAACAATATACAACACAACCAGTTATTACGCAAATATAATGTTATATACTTTTTACAGATTTTTATAATCAATAATACAACAATTATTTTTTCCCAGTTTCAAGTTATGTTCATTACAGAAGAAGTGATACCTGGTCACAAACATACAGAAATTAATCCTCTTCATCACTATCATCGGATAGATTACCGGTACTTGGGTTGTTATCGCAACCACTGATTTGGCACTCGCCACAAGCGGCTGAACAGGGCATTCCATTACGCTTGCATCCACATCTTGAAGTAGCACATTTCGTCTTGCAGGAGCAGCGGATCATGTTGAGTAGATAATTTGGAGCTGGTGGCTTGTCGCAGGCTGTAGGGTAGTAGGAATTATTCTTTACATACCAACCCCACTGTTCTGCATCGATCTTCTCTTCTGTAGACTTCCAGATTAGTATTTGAAAGTATGTGCGAAAGCTGTGGTACTTTGTGGACGCATCGGTAGGTGGCAAACGTTCGGGTGTAACAAAAGATTTAGCTGTAGCTACCTTTTCAACTAACATTCGATGACGTAGTGCGTTAGTGGATTCAAGTGTTTTGCAGCCATACAACAGAAGCATTGCCTTTCTTCCAGCGGCTTCAATGTCAGAGTGTTGGCAACAATCAGAACAGAATGTATTTGCAACTGAACGGAGTTCAGCCACCTTCATCAGTGTGTCGAATGCTTTGGCTTTACCGATCGAAAAAATTCTGGATGTGCTATCACAGCCCGTGAAAGCATGCACAAACAGGAGATACTTGCAGATGTCATTGCCTAACAATGATTGAATGCTGAGAATATCATACACAGGATTAGGAGATGGTCCCCGTCTTATATCGCTGCGATAGTACAACTTGAAACCACTGTCCTTGGCATGGTACAGAAGGAGAATCAGCAAGTCGGTGTCTTCCCCTATTACTGTTGTAGTTGCATTTTCTGGTGAGGAAACTGCTGCACGAACGATGTCCACATCAGCATCCCCATCTGCGTTGTGAGCAGTACACCCGTGCTTCTTCAACATCTCACCTACGAGGGAAATAAATGCTTGCTTGTTGTTTTCATTAGCCAAGAAGTGTTCCTTCTGACCAACAAACTTCATGCTTGGACTGAGATTCACATTTCTGCTTGTCTTGGTGCTGCGTCTTCTGTGGGTCATGTCCTTGATCGTAGGAGAGCTGCTGTAGCCATCAAAAACAATGATTGCTTTTCCATATGTTTTCAGAGTGAAATCGGCATATGAGTTGGCGATGCTGTCATATGTTTCATCTTGACGCCAGGAAACACGATGTAGTAGAGATCCACCATCCAATACGTACTGGTCTGTGCACTGAATTTCTTGAACTTCTTCCATGCGTAAAGTGTCAGTGTATTTGATTATTGCATGAGCTAGCTGAGACTTATCGGGTTTCCTCAAGATACTTCGTGATTCGAACAATGCAGGAGGATATGCACACAGTTCGTAACACATGACATCTTCAAGATTCATGTCTCCGCCAGTGGCAACAGTCATCATTCTCTGAAACAGTAGTGCAGGATCTACTTCTATATCTGAAGCATCAGTGATCACAACGGCAGAAGCAGATCCTAGTGTTCTCACTTTGTCAGATCTTTTGGCAGAATATGTAAAGACTTGTTTCCCAATCATTTTTACGACAATGTTCGTACCGATTGAATGCAATTGATGAACGTTAACTCCAGGATCAGCAGTTAGCCCTGTTACAATGTTGCAGAGACCCGAGGTAGAATGGAATGGGGATAAGGATTCAGACGTTCAAGTACTTTCTTCATGTCATTATTGTCCCTGATTTGTCTACTTCCCCTCATTTCCTTGTGCTGTTCACTACTTTCCAACAAAACTCTGGTGTATTCCTGCATTGCTAAGTTATAAGTGGAACACAGAGGCATAGAAAAGAGCCACGTTGTCCTTTGGATGTCTGTAAATCCACTTCCGCGTGTCAGTCCGCCTCTGCTTTTCAGGGAACGCATTAGTACTTGTTCTATCACCAGGTCTGTGCCGAGTCCGGCCCATAATCTGTCGCTTCTTCTTACCACAAACTTACCTTCCTGGAACATTTTGTTAACGGCTGGATTTTCAGAAGGCAAACTTAACATTTTCTGCAGGTACAGGTATATCGATTTCAGGTAATTGTGATGTCCGGCTGCTGCAATTATGGGGATGGTCTCCAGCATAGCTTGCAAGTGCAAATCCCACGAGCCGGTTCTGTCTGCTGTTATCAAGGAACGTGCAATGTTGATCATTCGCTGATATTCCAACCAGAGTTGACTTGTTTGCGAAGTAGATTGTAAGTCAGTTTTCTTCGCATCCAAAGTGGTAGCAATCTGAGACAATGCATTCGAAGATTGCACATCCTCAACTGATTGTTTGGCGGTCATAACATCGTCGAGCAGGTCACAAGCTTCCTTATGGAGGTCATGAGGAGTTCCATCTTCATTACGAGGGAAAACGTCTGCGACTAGTAAGGTACTAAGAGCTGCATCTACTATCATATGACCACGTATCGCTCTTGAAACAGCTTTTCCAGACATCATGTGTTGCACGGCATTTGGTCCGTATATTTCTTGAAGTACTTCAGACAATCCTGAACCATTCATAAGAGTACCGACTGCTCCCAAAAGATTCATCAGAGTGTGAAATGATCCCAGCATTAAAACAATGTCCTGCAGGTCTCTCTGTTCATTGATGATTTGGGAAGCTTTCCAGAACAAAGGCTGATCAAAGGTAATAATGCATGGACTTTTTGATCGCGTGCTATCTTGCTCAAATATAGTAATGTCGAAAATATGCAGGTCATGTCAGTTGGCGACATATCTATGATGGGAAGGAACGTGATCGACGCCACACCTGGATGTGAGACACTTGATCCACCATGAATTGCCTGCATTGTTCCGGACCAACTGGACCTGATCTTTCTGCTGAAGATATCTGCCAGAGAAGACTAAGTCGACTTATGGTGGCAGTGGGTACTGGAAGTTCGCGGAATGAGATGTCCCTCAACATGCTTCTCGCGTGTCTATATTCCCTAATGTCAACGGTTGCAATCTTCTTAATGTCATTGTCACCAACATTCGCCTGTGAATAGAAGGGTGGATCTTGATCTTCGGAGTTATTGCGGCAATCATACCCATTCCATGAAAGGTATTCTTCCCATCCAAAGTGCAGACATCATGATCGACGTTATCTGCTGCTAGAAGGACTGCAGTGTTTTCATCAACAGTAAAAGAGCCAGACCCACTTGCCAGCGCCGCGTTTCTTTCGAATCTTGTTACTTCTGCATACGACGAACAGTAACCCAGCTGATGGAGAACGTCAATAAGGTACCTTGACCTAAAGTTGTGGTGTAGCTGAACCGACAAACCGATCTGTAGTGGACATAGTAATCCTCTAGGACGGGTTGCTTGCATAATGCTCTGCCCAATTGCACCTATTTTTCTTGAAGCATCCTGTCCCGCAAATGCTTTTGATAATAGCAATTTCAGACTGTTGGGAATGTAATCAAGAGCACTTTCTGCAGTGATGTCATTTGGAGATGGATACACATTACACATCTTTTCTAGGCGAGTCGACAGACTTGATATCACTTCTGATTATTTTTGCAGCAGCTTCTACTAGGTAAATCTTCTTTCGACTTTTTGAGATAATCTATAAGAATTTCATTAGCTGTCTCTCGTAGTGTTACTACATCTGCCTTCCCACTTTCACCTGATATTATGATCTTGTCTCCGTAACGTTCTAAAAGCTTTCTCTTCATGTGCCTGCGTTCGTAGACAGAGCTCTGACTTGCTTGAAGATATTCCTCCATTTTGGAAATTAGGTCTCCAATCAACAGTTGTTCATCATTCTCTTCCAGGTAAGCACAGGTCTGAAGGAATGCTTGGTGTTGCTCTTCATTAGTTGGTCTCCCTTTCTTCGAATCATGATCGTCGGAGGAGTATGCGCGAGGAATGTTTTTTCCACTTCGAAAATTTACGCTGCAGGTGTGATGGTAGACACAATCTGCAGCAGGAAGATCACGAAGATAATACTCCAGACGGCCTTTTACATTAAACGACCATTCATCGCAGCGGCTTTCACAGCACCTTTTTATGGTTTCGGAGAACTCTGTAGTTCTTATTTTGACATGCTCTGATTTTGGTTTGTGTTTGGAAAAAAGTCCACAAAGGTATCACAAAACAAACAGTGAGTAGCACAGGAAAATGCGTATTCATGAAAACGAGCACTTTTCCTTGGTATTGCCTCGGCTGCGGTCTGTCGCTTCTTTATTTCAATGGTCTTTTTATCCGTAAACCTTTTCCTACATACAACGTGAACACTTATTCCAGCTGTTGCAACAACATCGCTTCCACGGCTGCGGCTGGATGCATTTATACCATCTGCTCCTTTTTGCGAGATGTGAACCACTTCCTGTCCGCTGTCCAATTTCTCCTTACAAATCACGCACAATTCTTCAGGGGTCTGCATTCTTGAAGGCGGACGCACACCGAGTCAGCCGTACACCGAGTCAGTCTGAAACAGAAAACACAAATTAATAAACTGTGTTGCAGTATTTAAAAGGAGTACATAATAACAGTTTTAAAGAAAATGACAAGCACAAATACGCAGATTTGATAGTGGGTAGTAGGAATTAAAGAGTTGTATATAATATAAGTTTATAAAGATGTAGCAATGTCCATTCTCACATACACTCCATACAGTATATTTTATTTACATTACGTGACGTCATAGTTTAATACTAGCCGCCTAATACAATTTTTAGTGTCGTATAGGTTAATTTAGAAACGAAAATGTGTTTTAAAACATTTTACTGATCAAGAAAAACGTCATAACTCTTTCTACAAAGCGAAATTAAAATTTATTGTATTTCGTAGGAAACTGCCAGTCCGCCATTTTGAATTTCATTTTTGGGGGTGTTCCCGGGGTCCAATTTTGTCGGATTTTGGATATGTTATTCTGCAATGGTTCCTGAGCTGGAAACAGTTTAGAAAGCTTCTGAAGCAATTTTGCCCAGGTTGAAGCTATTTTTGCTTTAGATTGCCTGGACTACTGTATATGCTTGTGGCTTGTAGCTTACTAGAAGGTTTACGGAACTGGGCTTCAAAGGATTGTTTCTACAGGTGGAGTGGCCTTACCGGCGAGAGGATGAGTGTTGAGGGCCGGTAGAGACTTGTTGAAAAGGGGGCCAACGGAAACGCCTGCAGCAGTGATGTTGCTTCTTGAAGGATGAAATTGTAGAGGGCCTTACTTGATGATAGACTTCGTGTATGCTCGATCGGAGCCTTGAAGGAACAGTGGGCCGCTCTCCGGCGAAGGCCAGAGAGCGGGTGGCGTGACGAGTGGTGCTACTGACGAGGGTGCAGAGTGAGACGTGACGACCAAAACGAGAAAATGGCAAGTGAAAGTGATTTGAGAAAGAAACTGCATTTTATAGGCCTTAGTGACGCGCTCTGGTGGTCGTTTCGGGAAATACCACAAAATCTGTGTTTCCTGTGTGGGCCTGTTTCATGCTCACGTGTTAGCCTTTGTTTTGATTCCATGACTGATTGAGAACGGCGAGGAAAGGATTTCCGGTCGGTCTCTACATATACAGTACATATATATACACTATATATATATATATCACCCAACCCGGGGGCAGGCAAGCCAGCCTCTCTCTCGGCCGGTCCCAAGTCTGAATAAATGGGGAGGGCTGGCGCCAGGAAGGGCATCTGGCCGTGATAACCTAGCCAGAACCACATGATGAGTCTTCAAAGTGAAAATTCGATGACGGCTAGGGCGTACCCCATAAGCGACGCACAGATACATCGCCCTAACTCTGTGACAGGACGAGGGCTACCGCACCATGAGCGGGTGGGGATAGCTACGTTAAACGTGGGAAATATGACTGGAAGAGGAAGGGAGATTGTGGATTTGATGAAGAAAAGAAGAGTAGATGTGCTCTGCGTACAAGAAACGCGTTGGAAAGGAAATAAGGCAAGAGAGCTCGGTGAAGGATACAAACTGTTTTACAGCGGAGCGTCGGTCGAAGGTAGAAATGGTGTGGGTATTATGTTGACGAAGGAGCTCAGTGAGTGTATTGTGGAGATAAACCGGAGGAGTGATAAACTAATTACTATGAGACTGAACTGGGGGAATCATGTGCTCAATATAGTGAGTGCATACGCCCCGCAAATTGGATGCACAGAAGAAGAGAAGGAAGCCTACTGGAGTTCGCTGGAAATAGAAATGGAGAGTGTGCTAGAAAATGAGAGACCTGAATGGACACGTAGGAAATAACAATGATGTTACGGAAAGAGTACATGGAGGACATGGTTTGGGAGAGGCAAATCGGGAAGGTGAGAGAGTGTTGGACCTGGCTGTCTCTTTTGATATGGCAATTGTAAACACATACTTCAGAAAGAGGAACGAACATTTATAACTTACAAGAGCGGAGGTAGAATGTCACAGGTTGACTACCTACTCTACAGAAGGTCACAATTGAGTGAAGTTAAGAACTGTAAAGTGATTTCAGGAGACCGTGTAACACCACAGCACCGGATATTAGTTATGGAGCTGATGTTGAGGAGACCGAGAAAGACACGAAAAACGTGTGTTAAGAGGATCAAGTGGTATAAGCTGAAAGAAGAGGAGAATAGAAGAGAGTTTAAAGAGCGGGTGCTGAGCGAGACCAATACGCCAGAAGATGTACAAAACTGGTGGCAACATAATGCAAATGTAATACGAACCGTAGGAAAGGCTGTATTAGGTGAAACATCCGGTAGAGTGTGGAAAGATAAAGAAGGATGGTGGTATAATGATGACATCCAAGAGTCCCTACAATGTAAGAAACAAGCAAAGAAACTGTGGGAGGAAACTAGGTCGGGTGAGCGGAAGGAAGTATATAAGAACGCAAAGAAACAGACAAAAAAGGCGGTGGCACTGGCAAAAGCCCATGCATGTCGTGATCTGTATGAAAAATTAGAAATTCGAGAGGGGCAAAAGGAAATATTCAGGTTGGCTAAAAGCAGGAATAAAGCCACAAAGGATTTTACTCAAGTGAAACAGGTTAAAGGAGAGGATGGGACAGTACTGCGGAGAAAGAAAGATATATAGGTTAGATGGAAGGAATATTTTGAGGAACTATTAAATGAGGGAAACCCTAGGTTGGTGCATGAGGATGGACTACCGAATATGGCAATGACGAGGAAGGTGGAAAGAGCGGAAGTGAAGAAGGCGTTGGATAAAATGAAGAGTGGTAAAGCAACGGGTCCTGATGAGATACCGGCACAGGTATGGAGGGCACTTGGCGATGAAGGAGTAGATCTCCTGCATGATCTTATGGAAATGCTCTGCGACCAAGAGGTGGTCCCGGAGGAATGGCGTGCCAGTATCATCATAGTACCCATATTCAAAGAGAAAGGGGATATACAGGAATGCTCAAATTATAGGGGTATCAAGCTGATATCGCACACCATGAAGGTGTGGGAGCGAATTGTGGACTTAAGGCTGAGGGAGGAGGCAGGCGTGTCGACAGAGCAATTCGGTTTTATGCCCGGACGAAGTACGTCTGATGCTATTTTTGCATTACGACAGTTGGAGGAAAGGTACAGGGAAGGACAGAAGGCATTGCACATGGTTTTCATAGACTTAAAGAAGGCGTATGATAGGACACCGAGACAAGAGGTTTGGAGGTGTCTGAGGGAGAAAATGGTCTCGGAGAAGTACGTCAGATTGATTCAGGAAATGTATAGAGGGGTTACGACGAAAGTGAGGTGTAGTGTTGGTGTGACTGAGAGTTTTGGAGTAGGGGTTGGTCTGCATCAGGGGTCAGCACTGAGTCCATTCCTATTCAACGTGGTGTTGGATGTGTTGACTGAGGAGGTTAGAGGGGTTGCTCCTTGGTGCATGATGTTGCCGATGATGTAGTGTTGTGCGCAGAGACAAGACAGGAGGTAGAACAACAGCTAGAAAATTGGAGGCAGGCATTGGAAAGTAGAGGTATGAAAGTTAGTCGGAAGAAGACAATATCTGAGCTGTAATGTACAACCGGATGAAGGAGGAGGAGTGATGTTAAACGGTGAACTGATCAAACGGGTAGATCGTTTTAAATACTTGGGATCAACAATTGAGGCAGAGGGGGGAGCAGAGGGAGAGGTGAACCGTAGGATACAGTCGGGATGGAGGAGCTGGAGAGAGGTGTCGGGAGTTCTCTGTGATCGTAGGATGCCGGTGAAGCTGAAAGGGAAGGTCTTCGAAATAGTGGTTAGGCCAGCCATGTTGTACGGAATGGAGACGGTGCCAATGAAGAAGACTAATGACAGAAAGATGGATGTGGCTGAAATGAAAATGTTGCGATGATTGTGCGGTGTAACTAGAAGGGATCGAATCAGAAAAGAACGCATTAGAGCAGGGGTCACCAACCTGGGCGGTAGCGCCCACTAGTGGGCTCACATTAAAGGTAATTAAACATTTATTTCATTACTTATTTTATCGATTATGTTGATTTATTCTTTTCGATCTAAGGTGGGCGATAAGCTTTTTTAATTTTCAAAAAATCGTAAAAGTGGGCGGTGAATAAAAAAAAGGTTGGTGACCCCTGCATTAGAGGAACGGTGAAAGTAGTAGAGGCGTCGAGAAAAGTCCAAGAAGCCAGACTGAGATGGTATGGGCACAAGATGAGAAGAGAGGAGGATTACGTGGGACGTAGGGTGCTGGAAATGGAGGTGCCGGACGGAGAAGAAGAGGTAGACCGAAGACGAGGTGGAGGGATTGCGTGGCGGCAGACATCCGGGAGAAAAATTTGGACGAGGACATGGTGCGTGACAGAAGAGAATGGAGGAGACTCATCAAGAACAGCGACCCCATATAGAGATGGGATTTAAGCTGCAGAAGAAGAATATATCCTGTTATTAATTATTCATAAAGGAACATATTTTATTTATTGACTTTATTTATTACTGTATTATTTGATTAAACCAAGGCGAGTGCACGTGGCTTTCCTCATTTGTTTTCCTTCGAGAGGGTAAAATTCCAAAACGTGGTCTAATAAGGTTGATTTTGCTTTGTTGAGGATCATCAGGTAGGGTGTGGTCACCGTCCGTGGGAAAAAAAAGGGAAAAAGTCGGACGAATTGTGGACAGAAGTTTTTCTTTTTTTTTGTTTTTTTTTAATCCATCCTTATTGATACTTTTTCTCTTCCAGAACCTTCGTCGGTAGCTTAATTAAGTATATATTCGTTTAGTATAAATTTGGGTTAGAGAAACCTGTTTCTGCGTTTGAAGAACGTTTTTGCGGGCTTGCGCAGGTGACGACACAATAAGCACATGGTAGATCTACGTTTTATTTATTAATTGCTCCTTACTTATTCTGGAGACTTACGTCGTTATTGGATTACTATTATTAACTCGATATTAATTTCCAAACTCTCGTTTTTTAATTAGTTAATAGCATGGCACCCTCGTCAAGTACTTGCAGTCGCTGTAAAGGAAAGTTTGCTGCTTACGCGTTTATTTTGGCTAATAATAATGATCAGTTAGTTTGTAGGTGGAGCTCAAACATGGAATTGCTGAGGAACGAGCTGGAGCGTGAGAGGGAAGCCAGAGTGAGGCTTGAAGAGAGCGTGGTGCTCCTGACGGCAAAGTTAAAATCCCTTGGGCCTTCTGAGAGGAGTTATTCTTCAGTCACGGCCCCTCCTGCCTCAGTTTCTACTAATGATATAAATAATACTAATAGCCCTCTCTCTTCCCCTATTTCCCGATCCTTCGTGCAAGTGCGTAATGGAACTCCATTGTGACAACTTAAGACTTGTCTACCAGTATTAACGAACAATAAGTTCTCTGTTTTAGGCTTCGAAGACGTGGATGAACCTGAAATACGACTCGTTGGTGATTCCATTGTGCAAGGGCAGCTCGAGGAATTCTGCGGGAGGAATCCCCGTTGTTAGCGCCGTTACTGCTACCCTGGTGCAAAGGTGGAGGATATAACTAACAGTGTTGATTTTTTTACAGACGGAACCTCTGAGGACACAACGTATGTTATTCACGTCGGTACTAATAACGTTCTAAATTCTAGATCGGAAGAGCTGCTGGCTAGGTACAGGGACTTACTAGAGCGACTAAAGGAAAAAACTAATTAGATTGTTTTAACAGGTATATTTCATCAAATTATCCAACGTAACGAGTTCTACAGCAAGGCGACCTATATTAACAATAACCTAAAGTCACTTTGTCAACAGGAAGGAGTGCATTTTGCGAATTTTTGGAAGTTTCTACGGCAGGACTTGTTCCTCGGAGATGGACTTTACCTTAATGACGTTGGAGTTGCGCGTTTAGGAAGACTATTTCATAATAGTGTTTCTTTTTTTTTCAGGCTGCCATTATTCGAACGGTTCCGGCGTAATTTCCTTAAAATTCCCTTGCGCGCGGGGAGGTATCCCGGTTACAAACAATTTGAAGGTTCTACAATTAAATGCTCGTAGCCTACAAAATAAAATGAACGAATTTTTTTATTCAATTGCTTGTAAAGACTATGATTTAAATGCGATAAATGAATCATGGCTTAGTACTGAAACACGTGACTTTGTAGGGGAGTATGAAATTAGAGGGTGAAGCGAAAAGCGTAATAAAAAAGTCCAAGCGTGATTATGAAATTTCCATAGCTCGTGACGGCAGAGAAAATCCCAAGCGATTCTTTCAATACGTCAATAATAGGAATCCAGTAAAAAGTGTCTTGGGGCCGTTGGAAAATGTTCACGGAGAGCTAGTTTCTGAAAACAAGGAAATGGCTACCTTACTAAACGAATTTTTTACGTCAGTTTTTAGAGAAGAAGATGTAACGAATATCCTTACGGGCATAGACATAATACCTTTTGATAATGGTAATACTTTGGATAATATTGTGGTTAGCGAAAAGAAGGTAATGCGCTATATTGATAAGATGAAAATGCGTAAATCACCTGGGCCGGATTCCAAATAGCCTATACAACTAAAAGAATTAAAAGAAAGCATTGTTGTGCCGCTAACAAAGAATTTTAATGCGTCTATTTCTGAGGGGTGCGTACCAGATAATTTCAAGTTAGCAAACGTAACACCTATTTTTAAGAAAGGCGATAAATGTGCGGCGGAAAATTATAGGCCAATCAGTTTAACGTCTGTTGTAGGTAAACTACTAGAATCAATAATTAGGGATCGTATAGTCGAACACTTGGAATTGCATAACTTGATTAGAAATACGTAGCAAGGTTTTAGGCGAAACAAATCTTGCTTATCTAATCTTTTAGAATTTTTTCAAAGTGTGGTTGAAGTTTATGATAGTCATCGGGAGGCAGATGTAGTGTATTTAGATTTTCAAAAAGCGTTTGACACCGTACCGCACAAAAGACTCATTGAAAAACCTAAGGCTCATGGAATCAGGGGTATGTAATAAATTGGATAGAAGAGTGGTTGCGAGGTAGGAAACAGAGGGTGGTCGTTGGTGGAGCGGAGTCGTGTTGGGCTAAGTAGCGAGCGGTGTTCTTTAGGGTTCTGTATTGGGCCCCTTGCTTTTCTTATATATATATTAACGATTTAGAAGTCGGCCTAGTCAGTACAGTTTTAACGTTTGCGGATGACACGAAGTTGGGTGGTAGGGCAATTAATGATGAAGATAGAGGTAAAATCCAGAAAGATCTGAACAAACTCGTTGATTGGTCAGTCACATGGCAAATGAGATTTAACGTCGATAAGTGCAAAATTTTACATATAGGTTCGCGTAACGGTAATTTTGCGTATAGTATGTCAGGGAAGGAGTTAACAAGCGTAGAGCAGGAAAAAGATATAGGAGTTTTCGTCACTGGTGATTTAAAAGTAGCGAAACAAAGTACAGCAGCGGTCAATAAGGCGAACAAGGTGCTAGGTCTAATAGCTAGGAATTTTTAGTACAAATCGCGCGATATTATTGTTCCTCTTTATAAATCATTAATTCGATCCCATTTGGAGTACGCGATCCAATTTTGGAATCTGCATATGCGCAAAGATATAGATAAAATCGAAAAAGTTCAAAGATGAGCAACTAAGATGATTCCGTCGCTTAGGTCGACGTCGTACGAGGATAGGCTTAAGGAGTTAAAATTGACTACACTCGAGAGTAGGAGGCTAAGGGGTGATCTAATCTAAAATTATGAATAGGTTCGATAATGTAAATAGTGAAGGCTTTTTCGAAATATCACAATATAATAGAACTAGAAATAACAGGTGTAATTTGACAAGTAGAAGGTTCGAGATAGCAGTTGCCAGAAATTTTTTTACGCATAGAATAGTAAATAGGTGGCATAGTTTGCCAGTAGAAGTAATTAGTAGCACGTCTGTAAACATGCTTAAAAATCGATTAGACGCATATGTTGATAGATTGAGTATAGTTTAAGGTAGTAAAATTAGTGTTCTTGTGGTTCGGAACCCGCGTAAACTTGTAGGTCTCCTCCGCCACCACGGAGGACATGCGCTACCACAGTTAGGTAGACCAGCCATGAGTAGATCCTTGGGTCTTTGTTGGTCTGAAACATTATAACATTATATATATATATATATATATATATATATATATATATATATATATATATATATATATACATACACACACACACACAAGCGTATATATATATATATATATATCTCAAAAGTTTCTAGTGTTTGGAACCATTTCCAACTTTAGCCAATTTTTTCTTACAGTTTCTAATGCTTTCTAACAAGTTCATTTGGCAGTTCTTGATAAGCGGATTATCCCTTTCAATTAAAATGACTCCACGATTCGAGGAATCATTTTCGGAATTTGGAAATACTAATGAAATCCGATTAATCGAATATATCCGAATAATACAGTATATATATATATATATATATATATATATACAGGGTGGGCCGTAAGTTTCCATACATAGGAAAATTTAAATACGTGCGTCGGTATTTGGATCAGCAGTTTCCGGATGCTTGGATTGGTCGGCGTGGTCCTGTGGAGTGGCCTCCCAGATCCCCAGATCTCACCCCCCTTGATTTCTATCTTTGGGGGCACTTGAAGGCCATGGTGTATCAGGAAAAGATACGAGACATAAATCATCTAAAGGAACGTATCACCAACGCCATTACAAGCATAACGTCAACTGTGCTAATGCGTGTTCATCAACAGTGGGGAACACGTATTGAAATGTGTTTTCAAAACATTGGCAACCATGTAGAGCATATTATATAAATAAAAATGGTTGTCCATAAAAAAATGTTTATTTTTCCTATGTATGGAAACTTACGGCCCACCCTGTATAAATATATATATATATATATATATATATATGATGAATAAAACCACGAAGGAAAGGAAACACAGATGGCGCTCAAGCGCTTTCGTCTAATGACATCCTCAGGAACACTGAAGTACATAAAGAATTACAGCCTATATATAGGTTACAGAAAGAGAGAAAAAAAAAAAAAAAAAATATATATATATATAAACGGAGAAACGAAATTAAAGGATTGTGGAAGGGGGCACACAAATTTATAAGGAAAAACTATCGATTTTTAGCACAAGATAAGATTTGTTTCCAAACAATGTTATAGATAAAAAAAATAAAATAAAAATAAAATATATATATATACAAATTTATACTGGAAATCTGCCCAAGTTTTAGCACTCTGTTCTTTTTGTATATAAAAATTGAACAATTATCGATTTTTAGCATAAGATTAAAAGATTTGTTTCCAAACAATGTTATAGATAAAAAAATATATATATACAAATTTATACTGGAAATCTGCCTGGGTTTTAGCACTCTGCCCTATTTTTTTGTATATAAAAATTGAAAAATAAAAGTTATTAGGGTGGCATACAAATTTTACCAAAGATTTAGCGTTCTACCTTTCTTATCTAAATCTGTTCTGAAGGAATTCAAATCAACAGGATCGAGTTGAAAAAGACCTTTGCTTATGTTGAAGTTATTTGTTAGTTGGATAATGGCAGACTCAAGAATATTTCTATTAACAATGTTGCTAGAGTGGAATAAAACTGAAGCATTATTCCAATCAATACAGTGGGATAACTCTGACAAATGGACAAAAAGGGCACTGGACAATTGTCCTGTTCTAACGGAATATTGATGCTGTTTTATACGTGTGTGCAAATCCTTTCCCGTCTGACCTATGTAAAAGGAATCACAATGTTTACAACCAATTTTATAGATAATGCCTGAATTATTGGTAGGGCTATTTTTTACTATGATATTTTTCACAATATTGTTATATGAAAATACTACATTAATATCCAAAAGTTTAAATATATTAGCAATGCCTAAAAAGCCCGGGAAAAATGGAAGTACTAAAATATTTTTTGACAAAGTACGAGTGTTATTATTGACGCGATAGAAAGTTCGTTTTGCCTTGTTGAGACAAGATTCCATAAACGCAGATGGATAACACAGATCACTTCCAATACCGTTAATTTTTTCTAATTCGGCATCGATGTATTCCGGACTGGCGATCCTAAGGGCGCGGAGAAACATTGAAAAAAAAATGGCCTTCTTAGTGGGGGTGTCATGTCCCGAGTAAAAGTGTACGTAGGA
>JAJOZX010004785.1:95000-97500 GCA_023014485.1 Bathynomus jamesi
TGTTACATGCCCCAATAATGCGCTGCCGCAAATGTTCAACACTCCTAATTTTCTTTGCGTATACCAGCGCTTTCAAGTGGCCCAGAGATAAAAATCTAGTGGCGTGAGATCCGGGCTTCCAGCTGGCCATTCCACAGGCCCTCGACGTTCTATCCAATGACCAGGGAATTGTTGGTACAGGTATTCCCTTACTTGGGTGCTGTAATGTGCAGGAGCGCCGTCTTGCTGGAACTATCTTGGGAAATTTCCTTCTTCGTTCAAGACACTGGGAAATGCTTCTTCCTTGAGCATACGTAGGTAGGTGCCTCCAGTGACATGTTCATCGAAAAAGAGGGGGCCTATGATGCGATCCTTCCAAATGCCACACCATACCATCACCCGAGATGCACCTTGTTCCTTTGAAGAGGTATACCAGTGAAGGTTGTTTTGAGACCAGTAGCGGGTGTTCTGTCGATTTACCTCACCATTTCCATAAAAAACAGCCTCGTCACTGAACAGAATGGTGGACGGGAAATTGGCATCCCGAGCATAAGAAAAATATGAATTATGGTTTGTAGAAATAGAAAAAAATGAATTTTTCCTATGATGCCGGACTTATGGGACACCCTATTTATATACTCACCCAAACTCGCAGGGAAAAAATTATAAAACAGTGTTTAAAAAGGGTAATCCATTTCGGCCGGTCACAACCAAGCCCTTTTCAAAGCCATAAACTAGTTAAAATGTCTAAAATAGTTATAAAACTTCGTCCCGCGGAAGAGCTGAAGTTAAAATGACTGTTAAGGCATAATCACGGACAGAGAAATGGTGGCTGTCGTACGTCTGGCAGTTGGCAAAGGCAAAATATTGGCCAGATTTCAAACATTCGAGATGAGAAATCTTTAAGTAAAAATCAGTCCTCTACATCTGGTATCCGGTCACGCCCCGAAATTGCCCTAAAATATTTAAAAATGTTAAAAATAAAGCTATCCATACTGGAGGACAGCTTAATATTTGAAATGGTGTTTTCTCTTAAAATATAAAATGCCTCGTATATTTGTTTCTGTTCCTGGTCCCTGACCTTCATGATAGGTTTAGATTCCTGGAAGTTAAAACTATGATGTTCCCTATGCTGAACGAAGCTACTATAAGTATTACCCGATCTCAGGTCACGTTTCTGAGAATTAATCCTTCTCTGAAAATTAATTCTCTCTCCGATGTATTTTTGAGGGCAACCTCCACATGGGATTTCATAAACTACACCAGAATTGTTGGAGGCTTTTGTAATAGGATGACGGATGAACGAAGACAATTTATTTGGCACAGCGGAGACCAACTCAATCTGCTGTGGCAAGAGTGAGGAAAGCCCTTTGTTAACCTCAAAGGGCACTTTCAGGAATGAAACGTCTTTATCCTGTTCCTAATTTGGGAGAAAAGAAAGATCTCCTAGCGGCGAAATAAGCTTTATCAATGAACAATTTGGAATAACCCAAACCTATAAATATACTTTTAATATGTAAAACTTCATCGTCAAGATAAATGGGGTCACAAATCCTGAAACTCTCAAAAAGAGACCCGAAATAACGCCTTTTTTAGTACAGAGAGAATTATTGGAAAAAGCATGAATGTAGCTGTCCCTACAGTATGGATAGCTTTATTTTTAACATTTTAAAATATTTTATGGCAATTTCGGGTCGTGACCGGCTACCAGATGTACAGGATTAATTTTTACTTAAAGATTTCTCATCTCAAATGTTTGAAATCTGGCCAATATTTTGCCTTTGCCAACTGCCAGACGTACGACAGCCACCATCTCTCTGTCCGTGATTATGCCTGAACACAGTCATTTTAATTTCAGCTCTTCCGCGGGACGGAAGTTTTCTAACTTTTATAGACATTTTAACTAGTTTATGGCTTTGAAAAGGGCTTGGTTGCGACCGGCCGAAATTAATTAGCCTTTTAAAACAGTTTTATAATTTTTTCCCTGCGGGTTTAGATGATCTTATATTGTTGCTGTAAATGCAATCAAAGTTTATATATATGTTGTACATAAACAGTCGCCCATCAGTACAAAGCCCTCACGCGAAACACGATGCGAGGTGCAAGATATTATTCGCTTGCTGCTCACGTGTTTTGCCGTCCAACCAGCCCCAAAGGGCTCAGCGTTTCCTCACATCCGCCTAGGAACTCCGCGTGGGAATTCAGTTAGCTTGGATACAAAGCGCTTTGACTCTGAGAACTTCACGCTCTCTTGTGTCTCACTGTCCAACGCCTTACTGACTCATGTGAGAATGGATTCCTTTGTATATAAGGAGGGGTCCAGCGTTTGAGAATCAGATTCTTGAACAGATCTCCTCGGGTGAGATTCTAAAATAGATCTCCGCGGGTGACGGGGTGCGAGTCACCCCATATGGAAATTGTTTTGTGCTTGAGATCCTAGAACGGGCCGGCGAGTGCCTTAGAAGAGGGTCTCCCCTGGGAGAAGGGTGCATTTCACCCCGTAGGGAAATTGTTTTGTATT
>JAJOZX010004785.1:102500-105000 GCA_023014485.1 Bathynomus jamesi
ACGACAAGGGACCTCCTCAACCCTGAAGGAAAATAGCTTGGTTGTCAGGGGGCCAAGACTTTTCAACCAGCTTCCTAAGGACCTCAGAAACGTAACGGGGGTCAAAGTTGAAGTCTTCAAGAAAAGACTGGATGCCTGGCTCAGGACAGTACCAGATGAGCCGGGCGTGCCTGGCTATGTACCGTGGAGAGCGCAAGAAAGTAACTCGCTCCTCCACCAGGCCAGACCTAGAGGCGGGGCCACCAGCTTGACCTCCGTGTGAAGAGAGACCAACACACGAAACAACATAAGGTAAGGTATGTATTTTTTGTCCTCCTTTTGTTGAGTTTGAACGACGGTTCAGGATCGACCTGCGGTCGACCCCTCTGCAGCATCCCGCCTCATTTGCGGGACTTGGTGAAGGAGGGAATTGCTCTCTGATCTCCTCCTGCCCTCGTAGCCAGCCACGCATGGCTGGTCAGGGAATTTGAACAAGAATCTGTCCAGCTGGTTCTTGAAATAATTCAGGTCGGTGTGCTGGAGATTCCTCACTTCGTTTGGAAGGACATTGAAAAGCTTTGGGTCCTGTATTCTGAGGGTATTTTCCATCCTCGTTTTCATGGCTCCTTGTCCCACCGCAGCTGGGACCGTACAAAATCTGCCTCTTCTCTCATTCCAGTTTGTTTTTATTTCATTTCTAAGGTTAGGGACAGAGCCCTCAAGTATTTTCCATATGTATATTATTGTGTACCGCTCGCGCCTTCTTTCAAGAGAGTAGAGTTCCAGGGATTGTAGTCGAGACCAGTAGTCTTCACCTTCCGTTTCCTCTATCTTAGACGTAAAAGTCCTTTGTATAGCTTCAATGCTCGCAATGTCTCTTTTTCTGTGTGGGCTTGTGAGTACTGAGCAATACTCAATTATTGGTAGGACTAGACTCTTCCATAATTTGAGCATGATGTTTGCTTTTCTGCTGCGGAAGCTCCTCCAGATGATTCCCATTATTTTTCTAGCCGTTGTGATTTTGATTTTATAGTGCTCTCTGAATTCTGCATCCGACGACATTATTACTCCAAGATCCTGACTTGTGGATTTGGTGTTATCTGTTTGGCTTGCGGAGTTTTACCCTTTTTTCTGTAGCTCTTTGTTATTACCATATCTTAGAAGTTGGAATTTTTCTTCGTTGAACTTCATATTGTTGTCTTCTGCCCACTGGAATAATGTTTCAATGTCGTTTTGTAGTTTTCTTATGTCATCTTCGTTCAATATTTCCTTACATATCTTTGTGTCATCTGCGAAGCATGATACAATACTGTCCTTAATATCTGCATCAATATCTGCAATCATTATTATGAACAGCAAGGGAGCTAATACTGTCCCGTGTGGGGCAGAGCTCACGACTTCCGAGACTTCCGATTTAACTCCGTTTACCACTCTGCGTTCTTTGCGTCAAGAAATTAAATATCTACCTTCCTAGCTTCCCAGTAATTCCTGTATCCTTAAGTTCGTGTGCTATGATTTCATGGTCACATTTATTGAAGGCTTTAGCAAAGTCAGTATATATTACATCAATGTTTTGTCCTCGACCCAATGTTCCAAATATTTTCTCCTGGTGGTCTAGTAGCTGTGACAGGCATGATCTACCCGCCCTGAATCCATGTTGATTTGGGTTGTATAAGTCTTTTTCTTGTAGGTAGTAGGTAGTTTTGCCTCTAATTATGCGTTCAAAACACTTTATAAGGTGTGAGGTGAGAGCTACTGGCCGATAATTTTTGGGCATTGCTCTGTTACCACCTTTAAATAGGGGGGCAATGTTCGCGTTCTTTAAGGGGAGTGGAATTTGTTGTGTCGAGTGATTTTCCATAGTAAGTATAGCGGTTTTGCAATACTCTCTTTGCATTTCTTCAGAAATGTGGCACTCCATGTGTCTGGCCCTGGCGCTGAATTGTCTCGCATCTGTGATAAGGCCGTAATTATCTCCTTCCGTGAACTCGAAGTCCATTAATAGGTTTGCCGGGATTTGTTCTTGGTTGATCTGTATCAATGTCGAAAAACTCGTCTGGGTTTTCCACTTCCATCTCGGACTTAGGGGTGCTAAACACAGATTTAAATTGTTCCCTAAGCAGTTCACTTATTTCTTTCGGGTCATTTGTGTATTCGGCCTCCCCGTCTATCAACGGTCCAATACTCTCCTTACACTGCATTTTCCTTTTCGCAAACGTGTAGAAGTATTTTGGGTTATTTTTTATGTTTTCTGCTACCTTGTTTTCCTCTTCGTTTGTCTTATGTATGAATGTTTGCTTTAGGTCCATTTCTATTTCGCCAAGTTTCCTCTCTAATTTGAGTGTCTTTGCATCAGTTCTGCATCTGTGGAGATGTTTTACGGTTTGTCTTCGTTGTCTGAATAGAGTCCTGATTTTCCTCTCGAGCTTGCTCCGCTTTCTTTCCTGTCTCTCTGGAATATGTTTCATTTTTATAGGTTTGGTCTTTTCGTGTAGTAGCAATTCCCAATTTACCTCCTTTA
>JAJOZX010004785.1:112500-115000 GCA_023014485.1 Bathynomus jamesi
AACCAAAACATCAAGGAAAGGAATAGAACCTTGAACTTCCTTTTCCTGCGTAAATATAATATTCTTATGAAGTGTGTTCAAAAAATTTAAAAACTGAACTGATTGATTATCCGTTTGGAATAAAGCAAACGTGTCATCAACATAACGTCTGTACAAATTCGGCTTAAGGTGAGGGGGGCACTCACAGAAGGCCCTTTCCTCAAGATGAGACATGAAGATATTCGCAAAAACGGGACCCAAGGGGCTCCCCATCCCCACTCCATCCAACTGACGGTAAACTACCCTTGAAAACTAAAAAAGTTATCCTTGACAGCCAAATTCAAAAGCTGCTCAAACTGTGCTCTGCCAAAGCCGTGAAAAAGTGAGTCCGGCTGTGGAAAAGCTTTATTTAAAATAATTGTAATGGTCTCATCCAAGGGGACATTTGTAAAGAGGGAAGATACATCAAAACTTGTCATAAACAAAGAATTCATATTAAACTTCTTAATTTCCGACACAAAAGAAAAACTATCCTTAACACTGTACAAGTTCACAGTAAATGATGATAACAATGGGACAAGAAATTTGGCAAGTTTGTAATTAGCCAAAGGATAAGACGCTAAAATTGGGCGCAATGGAACACCGACTTTATGGACCTTAGGCAGACCATACATAAGGCCCAAATAAGAGCCTGAAACGTACAATTCATCATAAGTGGAGGAGTTAATAACACAATCATGTTTAAGCTTAAGCAAAACACGGTTAACCTTGTCTTCCAATCGCTGAATAATTTTAGAAACCTGTTCATCTACCTTAACAAATTTTAATGAATCAGAAAGAATATCAAGCATTTTTTTAATATAATCAAATGTCCCCTTGGATGAGACCATTACAATTATTTTAAATAAAGCTTTTCCACAGCCGGACTCACTTTTTCACGGCTTTGGCAGAGCACAGTTTGAGCAGCTTTTGAATTTGGCTGTCAAGGATAACTTTTTTAGTTTTCAAGGGGTAGTTTACCGTCAGTTGGATGGAGTGGGGATGGGGAGCCCCTTGGGTCCCGTTTTTGCGAATATCTTCATGTCTCATCTTGAGGAAAGGGCCTTCTGTGAGTGCCCCCCTCACCTTAAGCCGAATTTGTACAGACGTTATGTTGATGACACGTTTGCTTTATTCCAAACGGATAATCAATCAGTTCAGTTTTTAAATTTTTTGAACACACTTCATAAGAATATTATATTTACGCAGGAAAAGGAAGTTCAAGGTTCTATTCCTTTCCTTGATGTTTTGGTTTCCAAATCAGGCTCAACTGTTTTAACTTCTACATACCGGAAGCCTACTTTTACGGGTTTAGGTTTTAATTTTTATAGTTTTTGCGATTTTAATTACAAACTAAGTTCGATTCGCACTTTAGTGCATAGAGCTTATAATATTTGCTCAAACTTTGCTCTGCTTCATAATGAGTTTGAATTCCTTACTGATTTTTTCTTTTAAAAATGGTTTTCCACGGGTTCTTGTACAAGGTATTATGGTAAATTACTTAATAATGTTTATTCCCCCAAACTTATCCCAACGTATGATGTTCCTAAGAATTGTAAATATCTTGTTTTACCTGACCTCTACCAATTTAACACTGTTGTGAAAAAGCAATTGTTGAGTGTGGTGAGGAAATTTTATTTTCACACTGATTTTAAGGTTGCTTTTGTGAATAATAATACCCTTGAATGTTTTTTCGTTGTAAGGACAAAATCCCCCCTGCGATGAACTGTTCTGTCGTTTATTTGTTTACCTGCCCTGGGTGTTCCAGGGGAACTACGTTGGCAGCACAGTTCGTTCTTTGCAGGCAAGATTTTGCTCCCATATGGGTATTAGCCATAGGACTGGGAAAGTTTTATCTAAAAAGGAACAGTCTGCCATTAGAAATCATTCTGTTAAGTGTAAAGTTGATATTTCCGTTAATAACTTTAAAATTCTTAAATCATTAAAATGTCCGTCCTCTCTCCGTATTTATGAATCTTTGTGCATTAAATTTCTGAATTCCAGCTTAAATATTGATTCCAGCTGTTACCCCCTTTATATTAATTAGAATGCCTACCAACTAAATTTTTCTGTTTTCCCCTTGACCCTGTCTCCTTTTCGCCTCAGTTTTTTGAGGATGTCAAGTGAGCATGGTATGTTTTCGTGCACTTTTGCGTTTTTTCATTTAACTTTTTATTAGTGAAGTTTTTAACTAATTTGTTTGAATGTTTTTAGTTTTAAAGTTTTACTTTTATCATGTGTTATTTGTCATGTATATAATTTTTAATTTGTTTTTGGCTTATGCTTGTTTTACGCTTTTTAATTTTTATTCTTTAAGTGGTTTTATTCTGTGCTATGAATTAGTTTGTTTTTGACATTCGTATAATTTTTTATTTTTTTTTTGTCATGCATTAATTTTAGCCTTTTATTTTATTAGGCCTTGAAAATGGGTAGAGTTGCCCGAAACGTCGGCTGCAGCCAAATATAATGACTTTCTTGCTCT
>JAJOZX010004785.1:117500-160000 GCA_023014485.1 Bathynomus jamesi
TGTTAGTACCCTAAGTGTGTTAAGTCTTGACGTACATTTGGTTTTAATGTCCTGAATGTGGTTTGCAAAAGATAATGATGTGTTGTATGTGACACCAAGTATTTTGGTTCTGTGAGTGTGTGGAATGTTGATGTTGTTTAATGTAAGCTGTGGAATTACCTGGTGTTCTTTTGTGTTGCTTGTAAGCAAGGTGATGGTTGATTTTGTGGGCGCTACTTTGAGTCTATTGTGTGTGAGCCAGTCTTGTATACTGTTTATGTATGTTTGTAGGTTATTTGTAGCGGTGTCGATGTTGTTGTGGGTGGATGTTAGAGTGATATCATCTGCATATGATGAAGGTAAGCTTGTTATCTATGGGTGTTGGAATGTCATGCATGTATAAGTTGAACAGTGTTGGAGAGAGAACAGAGCCTTGAGGGACCCCGTTCGGAAAAAGCTTGTTTTTGGATGACTTGCCATTAAATGTGACATGTGAGTATCTTCCTGAGAGATAGTTGCTCAGCCACCTTTTGGTGTTATTGTGCATGTTTGTGTTGAGTATTTTGTTTATGAGAGGGAAGCGTGGGATAGCATCAAATGCTTTACTAATGTCTATTGTTGCTAATAGTGTACGTTGAGCTGGTCGTCTGGAGTTGATGCCATCCATGATGTGCTGCGTGAGGTTAGTGAGGAATGTCGTGGTTGAGTGGTGAGGTCTGAGTCCATGTTGAGTAGGCGATAGTGGAATGTGTGGGTTGGTGATTTGTAAGATTAGTCTTTCTGTTACTTTGGAAGGTGTGCATAGTAAAGTAATGGGTCTATAGGAAGCTGGTTCTGTTGGATTTTTGTTTGGTTTGAGTAGTGTAATAATTTTACCTTGTTTCCATATGTCAGGAATAATACAATGTTGGTATGAATATGTGCTGATATTTGTGAGAGCTAGTATTCCTTGTGGGCCCAAGTGTTTAAGGTGTATGTTAGATATGTTGTCTGGTCCAGTAGCCTTCGAATTCTTAATGTTTTTGATGATCTTGGTGGTCTGGTCTGTATTGAAGGGTGTAATGGTCGTGTCGAGTCTGTAGGTTTTCTTGTGTCTGGCTGTTTGTCTGTCTGCGTGTTTCTGGTTGTTGTCTCTGTTTAAGTGACTTATCTTTGCGTAGTGATTAACTAGAATGTTAGCTTGTTGTGTGTATGTTGGGATATTATTTTGGCTGCGACAGATAGCCGCGTGTGAGGTGTGAATGCCGCTGTTAGAGTGGGTAATGCTGTTTATAGTCTTGTATAGCCTGGATGTATCTGTGGAGTGGTTTAGTGTTGTTATGAATTCCCTGAATGTTTCTGTTTGTTTTTCTTTGAGTTTGTTGTTTATTTCTGTGTTGAGCTGTTGTATCTGCTGTTATATGGCTTCTGTGTGTGGTGTTTGTGTGTTATATTTGAGGTTGTTACGTTGCCTTATGAGGTGGGCTATTTCTGGAGTGTAATTTGGGTTGTATTTCCTAATGTTGCCCTTGGGTATGTATTTGTTTGCATTATTGATAATCTGATTAAATGTCTTGAGTGTTGTATTGATGTTTATGATGGGTGTGCTGTTCAATATGGTGAATTGTTCCTCAGTCTGTATTTTGAACTGTTCCCAATCAGCTTTCTTGTAATTTCTGTAAGTGTGCCTAAGGCTGTTGGGGCAGAGTGTAGAATGTGTTGTAATGATGATGGGCAGGTGGTCTGATGACAGTTGTTTTTCTGTTCTCCATTGTGTATGTGTTGCTAGTGAAGGGGAACAGAACGTTATGTCTGGGGAGGAGTTTGAGTATCCTGCTTGATGTGGTATGTGTGTATGTTCTTCTGTATTGTTAAGAATGAAGAGGCTGTTTAGTTGTGTGGCTATGTTGGCGCCTCTGGTGTTGTTTTGGTTGTGCAGGTACCAACTAGTGTCTTTGGCGTTGAAGTCTCCTCCTAAGATGACATTAGTGAGAGAGGCAAGATTGTGTAACTGTGGATTGTAATTGGCTGGCACCTGAGGTGAACTATCTGGAGGGATGTAAATGTCGATTAGTGTGGTGGTGTGTTTTGCGCGTGTTTTAATGAACTGCCTGTATTTCTATCGTGTCATCTTCCCAGTTTATAGCTTTGGAGTGAAAATTAAAAATTTCGAATTTGCTTCTTTCTGTTGTGCGTGTTCTTTCCTTTCCTGTTGCCTTTATATTAGTTGTTATTTCAATGATGTTGTGGTCTGATATCCTAGTTGGGGATATTTCCACATTATCAATTAGATTACTGTTGTTTGTGAATACCAAATCTAGGCAGTTGTTTTTTCTTGTGTTTTCTGTTATTTCTTGTGTGTGTATTCTTGTATTAACTTATATGTGTATATATATATATATATATATATATATGTGTGTGTGTGTGTAATGTTATAATGTTTCAGACCAACAAAGACCCTAGGATCCACTCATGGCTGGTCTAACTGTGTTCGTAATTGTGTATTGTGTATGTCCTCCGTGGTGGCGGAGGGGACCTACAATTTTACGTGGGTTCCGAACCACAAGAACATAAGAAATTTATGTAACAACTGCCTGTACATTCGCAACTACCAATTTTTGCAAAACTAAATAATTATCAATTAAAAACTAATTAATTATCGATTTAAAACTAAAGATAGAATCTCTGGATCCAGAGGATCAAGTCATAATAGACTACTATCCACAAATACGTTACACTCTATATCTATTTATAACCGACATGCAAATATATCAGATCCAAAGAATCCAGTCAATTTCATTACGGTATCCATCAATACTAGTACTTTGCCCAACGAAAAATAAGTCACGGTCCATATCGATTGCGGACCAAGTCAAAATTTAAGCCAATATACATTACAATATATATACTTAGGAGGAAAAGTGTAGTTGTGGCTGTAAAGACTGTACAGTAATGTAGAAATATGTGTGCACCATTTTGGGTCTCCCATTTCAAGGTGTTTGTGGGGCAAGTGAAGATCATGAGTTTCTCAATACCTCACAGTACTATGGGGGGCACCGCTCGGCAGAGGAATCTCCTTAAATAGGGTGTGTAAGGACAGAGAGTATCCCCTAACCCAAGATGCTGCCTCCCTATATCCCACAACACTTGTGTTGAGCTGTGGGATCTATCACCACAAAGCCTTAATTTTACTACCTTAAACTATACCCAATCTATCACCATATGCGTCTAATCGATTTTTAAACATGTTTATAGAAGTGCTAGTAATTACTTCTACCGGCAAACTATTCCAGCTATTTACTATTCTATGCGTAAAAAGATTTTTGGCAACTGCTGTCTCGAACCTTCTACTTGTCAACTTACACCCGTTATTTGTAGTCCTATTATATTGAGATATTTCGAAAAAGCTATCTCTATCTACGTTATCAAACCCATTCATAATTTTGAAAACCTGGATTAGATCACCCCTTAGCCTCCTAGTCTCGAGTGTTGTTAATTTTAACTCCTTAAGTCTATCCTCGTACGACTTTGACCTAAGAGACGGAATCATCTTAGTTGCTCGTCTTTGAACTCTTTCGATTTTGTCTATATCTTTGCGCATATGCGAATTCCAAAATTGGACCGCGTACTCCAAATGGGGTCTAACTAATGATTTATAAAGTGGAACTATAATATCGCGCGATTTGTACTCAAAATTTCGAGCTATAAAACCTACACTTTGTTCGCCTTATTGACCGCTGCTGTACTTTGTTTCGCTACTTTTAAATCACCAGTGACTATAACTCCTAAATCTTTTTCCTGCTCTACGCTTGTTAAATCTTTCACTGACATACTATACGCAAAATTACCGTTACGCGAACCTATATGCAAAATTTTGCACTTATCAACGTTAAATCTCATTTGCCATGTGTCTGACCAATCAACGATTTTATTCAGATCTTCCTGGATTTTACCTCTATCTTCGTCATTAATCGCCCTACCACCCAGCTCCGTGTCATCCGCAAACTTTGAAACTGTACTGACTAGGCCGACATCTAAGTCGTTAATATATATACAGGGTGTACATAAAGTCAGGATCTATTTTTGTGAAGCACTTGGAAATTATATGGAATTCAATCATAAAATGATAAAGTGGTAATATTTATTAAATAATTAAGAGTAGGATTCGACGTGACGCCCATCAGTATCCCTGCACAGCTCAAATCGTTCCGCAGCATTTCTAAACACATTCTGGAACATTTGCGGGTTATGTTATCTGCAGCAGTTCGTATACGTGTACGTAAGTTTTCAAGACTCGTAATCTTCGTCTGATAGACGTGCGATTTGATAAAGCCCCATGCAAAGAAATCTAAAGGGGTTAAATCTGGTGATCTCGCTGGCCAAGGTCTGTTGCTTCCGCGTCCGATCCAGCGATTTGGAAAACGTCCATTTAGAAGATACAGCATAACACCGCCTCCTCGCCTACCTATTCTGTTTTTAACAAAAAGTCTATAACCTTTAATTTGATACTACCCTACAAAGTCACGAGTTTCAGTGCTAAGCCACGATTCATTTATCGCAATTATATCATAGTCTTTACAAGCAATTAAAGAAAAACATTCTTTTATTTTATTTCGTGAGCTACGAGCATTTAAGGTTAGAACCTTCAAATTGTTTGTAATTGCGACACCTT
The DNA here is from genome assembly GCA_023014485.1 of Bathynomus jamesi. Classification (NCBI taxonomy): domain Eukaryota; kingdom Metazoa; phylum Arthropoda; class Malacostraca; order Isopoda; family Cirolanidae; genus Bathynomus; species Bathynomus jamesi. The sequence continues at coordinate 122,131 of JAJOZX010004785.1, forward strand.
CGCGAGCGCAGGGGAAATTTGTGGAAATTACGCTGGGACCGTTCGAGTTACGGCAGCCTGAAAAGAAGAGACAGTATTATGAAATAGTCTTCTAAACGCGTAGCTCCAACGTCATTAAGATGAAATCCAGCTCCGAGGAACTAGTCCCTCCTGCCGTAGAAACTGTTCCAAAAATTTGCAAAATGCACTCCTTCCTCGTGACAAAGAGACTTTAGGTTGTTGTTTATATAGGTCGCCTTGCTATAGAAATCGCTACGTTGGATAATTCGAGGAAGTATACCAGTTAAAACAATCTTATTAGTTTTTTCCTTTAGTCGTTCTAGTAAGTCCCTGTACCTAGCCAGCGGCTCTTCCGATCTAGAATTTAAAACGTTATTAGTACCGACATGAATAACATACGTTGTGTCCTCAGAGGTTCCGTCTGTAAAATGGTCAACACTATTAGTAGTGTGACTGCAAAATGGACGAGTGCAATGCAATTGCAAATGTTGCAAGAGTGCCAGTCCCCCACCCCCTTGATGCAAGTCACCCGTAGTGCCAACCCACCCTTTGTTGCAAGGCACCCCAATGTGCCAACCCCCACCCCCTTTTGTTGCAAGGCACCCCAGAAATGGGGAAGGGCGTTGCAAGAGCAACAAGGAGTTATGCAACTTGGAGGCGGAGTTATCCCCCAAGCTGCAATGAACCCCGCTAGGGGGACCTAACCTAAGAGAGAGGAGAGAGAAGAGATGTTCGCCCGGCAGGAACTAAGCGTATATTAAGACTTCAGCCGAGCGGCCGTTGTCTTATAGGGCCCCTAATCAGCCAGTTGGCTTAATCAGCCAGTGCCTCCAGGCATCATCAGCCAGTTGGCTTAATCATCCAGTGCCTCCAGACATCATCAACCAGTTGGCTTAATCAGCCAGTGCCTCCAGGCACCATCAGCCAAAAAAAATATCGGACTGGGGGAAAAAAAATTAATTACGGACTTTTCTCATATATAAATAAATAAATATATATATATAATATATATATATATATACAGTTATATTTATCTTCGACGCGTCCTTCCGCGGTTGCTAGCAAGGGTATTCTAATGATCTGTGTTAAACCCTTGGTCTAAGGTGGCGCGTAAGCATCCTTCCACGGTTCGTAGGGGCAGGATCCCGTTATTGCAACACTCGATCATGTTGTTTATCTGTTTATTTCTCTCTTTCTCATATATATATATATATATATATATATAATACACACTTCCCCTTTAAAAGTAGGTCTAAGGTGGAGTGTAAAGCTTCACCAGACTGAACAATTCGAACGGGGAGCAAAGGCGAGCCTATATATGTAAATTTCCGGAAAGAAGTTCATCTAAAAATTCTGAAAATGAGTACAACGAATGTACACAAAATTTATAATCACATCAAACTGTATTAATTAACTCAGCCTCTAGCAATTCTGATATTTATTCTTTTAAATTATTTTATATTAATGTAAAACCCGCTAATTCCTTCATATATATATAATATATATATATATATATATATATATATATATATATATATATATCTTCGTTCACATTTAAAAATAAAATTTGAAACATGTTTCTACAACAGAAAAAATATTAATTACGGGCCAAAGACGGTCTTCTAATCTGAACTTTTCTCATATATATATATATATATATATAGTTTATTTCTTTATTGGCGGTTCTCTGATTTCCAACATTCGAGATAAAATACGCATTTTAAATTATACATCCCACTTCATCACACGTCTTTGTCTTTATCTATTCTATCTGCTCAAATATCATTCACTTTCAAGGTACCATAAATCATAGGCAGCATTTTTCTCAACCTTACGCGAATTATACAGGATATATCTACCAATATCACGAAATCCCTTACCAACAAACGAGAATGTACAGGCAATCTGCTACTGTCAAAAAACGTTTCCTCTCTCTCTCTCTCTCTCTCTCTCTCAAAAGATAGAAAGCAGAGAGTGGTAATAAATGGAGTTGCTTCGGAATGGGCGCCCCTCACCAGTGGTGTCCCACAGGGTTCCGTTCTGGGTCCTTTACTTTTTATTATCTATATTAACGATATAGACGTCGGGCTTCTAAGTACAATCTCCAAATTTGCAGACGATACGAAATTAGGAAGTAGTGTAGGTACTGAGGAGGGCGTAAGAACGCTTCAGAACGATATTGACAGGTTGGGCGAATGGTCTGTTACTTGGCAGATGCCATTCAACTTGAACAAATGTAAAGTAATGCACATAGGTTATAAAAACCCGAAGACCGATTACTCTCTCTTGGGAAGGAACTTGACTGAGACCAATCTAGAGAAAGACTTAGGAGTCTATATCAGCAACGATCTGAAACCGTCGAAGCACTGCAGAAGTCGAAAAGAGGGCCTTAGAAATATTAGGTTATATTAAAAGACAGTTCCAGTTTCGGAACAAGGACACTGTAATGTCTCTTTATAATTCACTAGTCAGACCTCAACTGGAATACTGTGCGCAGTTTTGGTCTCCATCCCTCAGGAAGGACATAGAAAGGTCAGAAAGAGTACAAGCAAGGGCTATAAAATTGATCCTTTCAATGAGAATGCAAAGCTACCAACGGAGATTGGAGCGCCTAAATCTGTTTACCTTAGAGACAAGGAGGTTGCGGGGTCAACTTATTCAAGTCTTCAAGATGCTCAATGGAATAGACAGGGTAGATTACAGGAACTTATTCTCACATAATGCCAATCCGACAAGAAATAATGGGTTTAACTGGAATTAAAGACATTTAGGACCTCTGTCTGCGGGAATTTCTTTTCCTATAAAATCGTTAATATCTGGAACCAACTTCCCTCAGAAGTTGTTTCCAATCAAAATGTAAATGTGTTTAAAAATAGGGTAGACAAAGTACTGAATTCTCTCATAGTTTAAGACTAAAACATAACAACTCTGCAGGAGTTCGCTAGCACGGTGTCTGTGAGCATGCTAAATATAGAACTATTTATATATTCTCTACTTTCCTGTAAAATTTCCTTGGCTACTTTTCCAGGGTCAAGGTATTTTCTTCAACCTTTTTCCGTACCTGCCTCTGGCAGGGAGGGAGCGGAGGGTGGGGAGAGAGCCTTCTACTTTTCTATCCAGTTTTCTACTACTGCTAGGATAGTTGAAAGAAAAATAATTTTTTTTAATAACAGGAACCTCCCAGAGTGGACCGGAAGGTCTCTGAGGCTTCCTCTTGTCCTTGTAACTCTCTCTCTCGGCCAAATACAAGATCAAAAACAAAGCGATTCTCGTCTCTCCACGAATGGGGATATCTGACACGGCCCAGATTTCACGGGTCAACCAACCACAGCCCTATTAGTATTATTAAAGAAAAAATGCTCTATTCTAAATAGCGCATCCGATGTTTTATGCAATGCAATTAAGCCACTTGCCGTAAGAATTTTATAAAAAATTGTAACAATAACACTTCTTTTCGTTGTAATGGACATCCACTCTCTGTTCCTGGAGGTTTGGTTAAATTTTATATAAATAGCAGAAGCCCTAGCTTCGGTTTAATTAATATCACATATATATATATAATATATATTTATATATATATATATATATATATATATATATTATATATATATATTCCAAATGGGGCATAACTAAGTGTTTGATGGATTGAGACAAATTCATCAACGAATCTAAAAATTAAATTACATAAAACTCTAAAATGATGGAAATTAAGGAATGAAGAATGAAGGCCATGGATAAAATGAAGAGAAAAATGTGAAAAGGCAAATAATGAGGGTTAAAAAAATTACAAAAGAAGGAGGAAGTCAGTCTCTTCAACAAACAAAAAACCTGCACCCGAGCAACAAAGAGAGAAGAAAGGTCCTCCTTTCCATTGCTCCGGGGAAGAAGCTTTGGATGATAACTCTCGACCTTTATTTTGACTCTCTTTTCTTTTTATTTGGGGAAGGGGCGTTTTTCGGTATTCACCCTTGGCCCCTCCTTCGTGCATAAAAAAATAATATAATTTTAATGTTAATGATTTTAATACGATTTCACTGGTAAAAATTACATTTATCTGTAAAAATCTGAAAGCACTACAAAAATTAGTACAAAAGGTACGCAACTATATAAGCAGAAACAATTCCCTCCATCATTTCTCCCTCCACCGTTTAAAAGGAAGAGTAATTTACACATCGTCTACTATCACTTGTTCTCGAACCCAGGTGGAGGAGCGACTCAACCAAACCATGCCTAGTGGCGGGGGACCAGCTTGACCTTCATGTGAAGAGAGACTAACAAGTGATATTTGTTCTTCATCACGTATTTATATATATATATATATATATATATATATATATATATATATATATATATATACAGGGCGTCCCAAAAAAATGTATACACACTTTAACAGCTGATAGCTCAATTGATGTTTCTTTCTTTCCAAGTTAAACCCATTAGAATTAATAATGGCAGTCAGACTAAGCTTTGAACAAAGGAAATTCATTCTAAAATGCTACTGGAAGTGTGAAAACGCAGTTGAAGTGCAAATACAGTTTAGGAGGGAGTTTCAAACAGATCCACCAACGCGACTTACCATCACTCGAATTAGAGATAAGTTTGAAGCCGATGGAACTGTTCAGAATGTCCACAAGAAGCGTTCCGGAAGACCACGGACATCGACAAGCCCCACAAAGCAAGAAAGAGTACTGGAAACGTATCACCAAAGTCCAAGAAAATCTGTGCTGCAAGCGAGTCGTGAGGTAGGAATTTCAGAATCGTCTGTCCAACGCATTTTGAAGCGCTGTCAATGGAAAAGTTACATTCCAAGATTAGTCCATGCTATTAATGAAGATGATCCGGACCGAAGAGTGGAGTATTGCGAGTGGTACTTGGCACGATGTGGATGTGGATTGGACGAAGGGGTTTCGTAGAATACCCTCCGCGTTCACCAGACCTCACACCACTAGACTTTTTTTATGGGGATACTTAAAAGACAAAGTCTACGCTATAAAACCTGCAACAGTCGCTGAATTGAGTGCAGCCATTGAACGAGAATGCACACAAATACCAAACGAAATGTTTCGTGATGTTTGCGATTCCATTGCTTCGCGTTATCAGCAGTGCCTGGACCAGAACGGACGTCAGTTTGAAAACAGGCGTTGACAAAACAATTAAATAATGTCTGTAGATTCTATTACATTTTGAAAATGAAATGTATTTTAATAAACACTGCCTTTATAAGTATTTAAAGTGTGTATACATTTTTTTGGGACGCCCTGTACTATATATAAAATTATATTAAACTTCGTTCTGAAAATTGGAATGTAAAGCTCTCGTCATGCGTGAATTAACAAACTGATGTTAATGTGTATATATATGTATATATATGTATATATATATATATATATATATATATATATATTATATATATATATATATATATATCGGGTCCGCAAAAAAAAAAGGAGTATGACGAAAATGTTTACTGTACATTTATTTTTACACATAATGACAAATAACTTATTTTAGGCAAATAAGCAACAAATAAACTAAGTTAGTACCAAATTTCATGTCAATACGTCAAAAATTAAGAAAATATAAAAGTTTTACTACAACATGTCATATAATTTTACAATTTCCAAAGAAAACGAATTATAAGAATATAAAAATTGTTCGATATGTTTTCCAGAAATGTTTACTGTACATTTATTTTTATACATAATGACAAATAACTTATTTTAGGCAAATAAGCAACAAATAAACTAAGTTATTACCAAATTTCATGTCAATACGTCAAAAATTAAAGAAAATATAAAAGTTTTACTACAACATGTCATATAATTTTACAATTTCCAAAGAAAACGAAATTATAAGACTATAAAAATTGTTCGATATGTTTGCCAGAAACCTCTACAACCCTTCGTAATCGGGGCCTAAATTGATCTATAGCTTTATCTACTTGATCTTGGGTAATTTCTTCCCATTTTTGTACGATAACTTCTTTCAAATGTTCGACATTTCGGATCTTATGCTTGTACACTTTCTCAGCCAACATTTCCCATATTCCTTAGTCTACGGGATTCAAATCTGGACTATTAGGGGGCCAATCGTTTGGGTAAAGCAATTCAGGAACATTATTTTCTAAAAATTCAATAGTTGACTTAGCGGTATGCGCCCGAGCGCCATCCTGTTGGAATAAGAAGTAACCATTATTCGCCAATCGTCTCATTTCGGGCAGCATTTGTTCCAACAAAGTTTCAGTGTCCGTAATAGCGGGCGTCTACTTTGATGTTTGGCTCTACGAAAAAAACAGATGTCTTGCCTAGTTTAGACACACCGACCCATACCATTACGCTGGCAGAAAAATGATTACGGGTAGCATAAAGTCTATCATCTGGTATTTCATTTTTACGATTAACTCTTGAATACACACTGTCATTTTGAGAATTTCGCGGTGGTTCTACCGTAAACTTCTTTTCGTCAGTAAAAAAGCCGAGGTCTACTTTTTCGGGAGTGATATTTCTTAACATGCGTTCAGAACAAACAACTCTTTTCTGTTCGTTAATTTCAGTTAATTTCTGCCCGTGTATCCGTTTATAAGGTTTTAGTTCAAGGTCGTTTTTAATAATGTTTCTGACGCTACTTTCGGATATGCTCAACTCATTAGCAATTCTGGACGGTGTCACGTGAGTCCCTGGTCTGCCTTCTTGACTACAAATTCTTAGTTCCACATCTCTGATGTTTTCTTCGGTTCGAACTGATCTTGGCCTCCCGCTTCCTTGTTTCCTTTCAGTACTTTGTTTCGTCGATTTTTCTTAACAGCTTGTCCAAACCTCCTTTCGACCATGGTTTATTCGGAAACTCTTGTAATAATTTTATTGCGCCATAATTTTTATCAAGTCTATAATGTTTTATTAATATTTTATCTTCTTTAGAAAAGGGCATATTATCATTTTTATTGATTAAAATTATTTAGGCGTCTGAAAAAAATAATATAAAATGAGAAAAACATTAAATTTTTACGCGGAAATTCACTTTTTTTAGTCATTGCACGTTTGTGGCCATAAAATCTTTATTTTATGACCGATTTTGATGAAATTTATTTTATACAACTCTTGGCTCTTTTATCTTTAGCTAGATATATAACATTTAAGGGTCCGGCAAAAAATGCGGGCGTGAGAGCAATTTTCGTCATGCTCCTTTTTTTTTGCGGACCCTGTATATATACACACACATACGCATGTTAAAGCTTTATTCATTAAAAATAAACTGATACCATTTCCAGATACGATTTCCAGTTTTAATCCCCAATGTCACTAAATCCCTCATAAAAATGAGAGCAAATTCATTAACACAGATGCCTCCAGTGTTTCAAAAGATCATGCTCGTAATTGCGTGTGGGTTTTGCGTGCAACTAAGAGTCCTATCATGCGCTTTATCTGATTATCACAAGAAATGCCCGTCGGTATGAATAAAAATGTTTCAGTGCTTCTTCTCGGAGGAGAATTTTAAGTACGTTAATTTGCGACATTTTCAAGCTTCAGTTATTTCTAAATTAATCATCCTGCGATGTATTAAACATATGCGCAAATAGTTCCATAAAGATTGATGAAACAATATTGATTATTTTCCAAACAGAACTCTCTCTCTCTCTCTCTCTCTCTCTCTCTCTCTCTCTCTCTCTCTCTCTCTCTCTCTCTCTCTCTCAACTCGCAACAATGGTTGGAAGTTGGATTTGAAACGGTTTAGGACTAGTGTGTGTGGGAATTACTTTACGTATAAGATCTGTGACACATGGAACAGGTTACCTTCGGAAGTTGTGAACAGTTCCTCTGTGGATCAGTTCAAGAAAATGGTAGACGAAATCTTGCACACTATTTGAGAGTGTAAAGACATTTAGGACCTCAGTCTGCGGAAATTTCTTTTCCTATAAAATAGTTAATATCTGGAACCAACTACCCTCAGAGGTTGTTTCCAGTCAAAGTGTAAATGTGTTTAAAAATAGGCTAGACAAAGTACTGAATACTCTCATAGTTTAAGACTAAAACATAAGAAAAAACTGCAGGAGTTCGCTTGCACGGTGTCTCTGTGAGCAAGCTAAATATAGAGCTATTTATATATTCTCCACTTTCCTGTAAAATTTCCTTGGCTACTTTTCCAGGGTCAAGGTATTTTCTTCAACCTTTTTCCGTACCTGCCTCTGGCAGGGAGGGAGCGGAGGGTGGGGAGAGAGCCTTCTACTTTTCTATCCAGTTTTCTACTACTGCTAGGATAGTTAAAAGAAAAATATAACTTTTACAAAATTTTCCCTGGCACCCGTTGCCATTGGTACCTCCTCGGTATGGGCCGCAAGGCCTTTTGAGGTACTTCTTTTCCTTGTAACTCCTTGTAACTCTCTCTCTCTCTCTCTCTCTCTCGCAGGGGGTATAAAGGTTATGCACGTTCCTTCTGCGTGTTGTAAACTTTATACTTGGGGTGTGACAGCCCTCCAGTCCCGAGTCGTGGGATTCTAGAGAAATTGGCTGCCAATTCCTTTAGGTTCTCTCTCTTTCGGTAGGGCGGGTGAAGTCTGTTGTACAAACCTGTCCCGTGGGTTACTAGGACCCCTTCCCATCCCACTCTGTCCTTTTAGCTTAGGTTAGGGATGTTCTCCTCCTCTGACTGCAAAAAAAAAGAAAAACTTTTAGTATTGTCTTTTTCTCTACTGTTACGATTAGGACGCTACTGCTATCTCATGCGTGGGAAGAGAGGCTTGGAACCTCTATAAATAACACCATTTAATTTCAGTTGTAGGTAAATATTTAGAGGGGATAATAGCGAGTAGGATTGTTGACCATTTGGATTCCTACAAGCTACTTGGGGACTCCAACATGGATTTAGACGGCGTAGGTCGTGTCTCACCATCATGCTCGAGTTTTTCTACGTCATGTTGAGTGAGTATGATAAGAGTAGGGCGATTGATTAGAAGGCCTTTGATAAGGTACCTCACCGCCGGCTAATGGCCGAAGTGTGCGCGCTGGGTATTGGTGGGGAAATAGGTAGGTGGATTGGAAACGCGAAAAATGCCACAAAGTTAATCCCTTTCGTTAGGCATATGGGCTACAATCGACGCTTACGTGACGCGGGTTCAAAGATGTCGATTTTAGAAGCATGTTTAGTTCAAATGATAACCCAACTCGCAACAATGGTTAGAAGTTGGATTTGAAACGATTTAGGACTAGTATATGTGGGAATTACTTTAACACGTTGATAGTTTAAGATTAAAACATAAGAAAACTCTGCAGGAGTTCGCTTGCACGGTGTCTCTGTGAGCAAGGTAAATATAGAGCTATTTATATATTCTCCACTTTCCTGTAAAATTTCCTTGGCTACTTTTCCAGGGTCAAGGTATTTTCTTCAACCTTTTTCCGTACCTGCCTCTGGCAGGGAGGGAGCGGAGGGTGGGGAGAGAGCCTTCTACTTTTCTATCCAGTTTTCTACTACTGCTAGGATAGTTGAAAGAAAAATAAACTTTTAATAACAGGAACAGTTCCTCGGTGGATCAGTTCAAGAAAAGGTTAGACCAAATCTTGCACACTATTTGAGTGTGTAGAAAATTTTCCCTGGCACCCGTTGCCATTGGTACCTCCTCGGTATGGGCCGCAAGGCCTTTTGAGGTACTTCTTTTCCTTGTAACTCCTTGTAACTCTCTCTCTCTCTCTCTCTCTTCTCTCTCGCAACAATGGTTGGAAGTTGGATTTGAAACGGTTTAGGACTAGTGTGTGTGGGAATTACTTTACGTATAAGATCTGTGACACATGGAACAGGTTACCTTCGGAAGTTGTGAACAGTTCCTCTGTGGATCAGTTCAAGAAAAGGTTAGACGAAATCTTGCACACTATTTGAGTGTGTAAAGACATTTAGGACCTCAGTCTGCGGAAATTTCTTTTCCTATAAAATAGTTAATATCTGGAACCAACTTCCCTCAGAGGTTGTTTCCAGTCAAATGTAAATCTGTTTACAAATAGGCTAGACAAAGTACTGAACACACTCATAGTTTAAGATTAAAACCTCAGAAAAAACTGCAGGAGTTCGCTTGCTCGGTGTCTCTGTGAGCAAGCTAAATATAGAGCTATTTATATATTCTCCACTTTCCTGTAAAATTTCATTGGCTACTTTTCCAGGGTCAAGGTATTTTCTTCAACCTTTTTCCGTACCTGCCTCTGGCAGGGAGGGAGCGGAGGGTGGGGAGAGAGCCTTCTACTTTACTATCCAGTTTTCTACTACTGCTAGGATAGTTGAAAGAAAAATAAACTTTTACAAAATTTTCCCTGGCTTCCGTTGCCATTGGTACCTCCTCGGTATGGGCCGCAAGGCCTTTTGAGGTACTTCTTTTCCTTGTAACTCCTTGTAACTCTCTCTCTCTCTCTCTCTCCTCTCTCTCTCTCTCTCTCTCTCTCTCCCGGGACATAATATAACTTAACAGAGCGTTGCCTAACCTAGCCTAACTTATTGTTTAAAATTCAAATTGAACGTCAAACGCTGATATTATAACCTCCCCGTCTAAAAATTATTTACTTTTATTAATAGTAAAAAAATACATTGGTTTTACAATTTACAATGACAAATAATTGTGAAGCTTGACTATTTATTTTATTCAATTTGGCCCTCAAGCTTTACGCTTTACTGGGCTCTTATTAAAAATAAAACAGATGTTTCACGCTCCTCCACCAACCACTATACCGATGAGATGCAATATATATACGTATATATATATATATATATATATATACACACGTGCGTATATATATATATATATATATATACACACACACATTCTATTTTTATATTTTACCAGCACCGAAATCGAAATTTAATTGTTAGTCCTTGTTGCGCGTCACTACATCATCTGACGTGAGGAATCTCAGATTTAAATACTCATGGTTAATATTTGACCTAGTGAATGAAATTATGCAAGGTTTTGTTTAAAGTAAATAAAGTCCATTTCTCAAAAGCTTCATAAAATTCTTAATCATAATATGATGGGTGAAAATAAAGAAAAAATAAGTAAGTCACGTGCGACTGATCACACGAAGTGATATACAGGGTGTTACAATACGGGGACACACAACTTGACGTTCCCTTCTGTAAATTCCATTGTATCTCGCAGTTGAGGTGCAATTTGTTTGGTTTTTTGACTTTTCAAAATTGTTTTTTGTTTGTCTGTGAGAAAACCTCTCTCCCTCCGTCGTTTACACATATACGCTCATAGAAATCGGAATCAAACACCAGCGGCGATTTCTTGACGAGTTACAAAATATCTATTTACCCGTGGAAATAAATGCGATAGTATTCTAAACAAAGCCTAACATAAGAATTATATAAATTACAGATGCTGGAGGTATTGAAAAAAACGTGTAAGACTGCAGCGCACTCCTCCAACAAGCCAGGCGAAGAGTGTAAGAGAGTAGCTCACTCCTCCACCAAGCCAGGCCTAGAGACGGGTCGCCTAACCGAGCCTAACCTAACCTATGCGTAGCCTAACCTGGACATAATATAACCTAACGCATCCTAACTGGGCATAATAAAACCTAACCTATCGTAGCGGTACCACCATAACACCAAGCCTAACCTAGCCTAAACTAGCCTAGCATTTTAACCTGTCCATCTAGCTATCAAGAGAACAACTCGCTCCTACACCAAGCCATAACAGGAAAATATTAGCCGCATGAATGAAATAGACTAAAATATAATTCGAAGTGTTAGTACAACATACAAAAAACCTGCACTACATCAGGTACCAACTTCTTCCCCCGAGCACCAAAGAGTTTAAGAAAGGTCCATCTCTCTATCTATTAAGAGAACAACTCGCTCTTACACCAAGCCATAACACTAAACCTAACCTAACCTAATCTATCTACACCAAGCCATAACACCAAGCCTAACCTAACCTACCTAAACTAACCTATTATATATATATATATTATATATATATATATATATGAGATTAGGTAATAATAAACTGATTTACAAATTCCAAAAGATGACGTGAAAAATGTCAAATATATTAAATAAAATGAACTACTTAAAAAAACACTAAATTCATCAATTATAAATTAGGTAGCTAGAACCTATACATATATCATGTGTATATGCGGACAGACGCATATATTAGTATGTAAGAGGGTATGTGCATGTGTGCGCATGTGTATAATGAAAGAGCAAAACGAGGCCAATTACGTGCATTTATTATTTTCAGAGCTTTCAGCGTTAAACTAACACCACCCTCAGTGCTAAAATAGGAAATAAAACGTATACTGTATAAGAGCCATTACGAACTAAAATACCACGAACACCAGTAAAAACACGAGTTAAAAAGTTAAAGTTGAAAAAGTTTATCAAATGTATGTATGTATGTACGTGTATATGTATACATGTATGTATGTGTCCGTGTGTGTGTATATATATATATATATATATATATATATATATATATATATGTGTATATATATGTATGAGTATAGAGAGAAAATATATAAAAGAGCATATATATATATATATATATATATATATATATATATATATATATATATATATGTAAAATAAAAAAGGGGAATCATATAAGGGGTATAAATAAAAAAAATTATATGGTATGAAACTACATACTTTTAAAAGTAACAAATAATAATAATAATAATAATAATAATGGTGATAAAACCCAATGATACTTACAGAAACGAGGACTAAATTACCATATTTCCCGGCGTATAACGCGCACCGGCGCATAACGCGCACCATAATTTTGAAGAGAAAATTTAGGAAAATAAAAATTTAGGAAGAAATATACCTCCTACCTCACTTCACATTTACAATTTTAACGAGTTAATTTTAACATGTACAATTAATTTTACATGTACAATTACTGGTAATTTTACATGTACAATTAATTAGTGTTGGATCAGTTTAGAGCCCACATAACTGATACAGTTAAGAAGAGGTTTATAAATTATAAGACAAAGATAGCGGTAATTCCTGGTGGCATTACTTCGCAATTGCAACCTTTGGATGTATCAATAAACAAACCATTCAAAAACTTCATGCGTGAGGAATGGAATAAATGGATGGCTGCCCCAACTCACGAATTGACACCTACAGGACGGATTAAGCGGCCCACTATTTCACAGGTGTGTCAGTGGGTTAAGACATCATGGGATACAGTTAGAAAAGAGATAATAATAAAATCTTTTAAGAAATGTGGCATAAGTAATGCCCTGGATGGTACCGAGGATAACTTATTATACAAAGACAGTGAGAGTTCCAACACGGAGAGCAGCAGTGATAAAGAAGTTTCGGGTTTCGAAGACAGCGCTGAGGATCATGAAGATAGCAGCAGTGATGATGAATAAACCATATGGCAGTTTGTTTCCATTTATTATTTTTATATTTAGGTTCAATAATAAAAATTTCATTTTTCGTTTAATTTGCATTTATAATGTTAAGAGTAAATACTGAATAACAGGAATGTTTTTTTCCCTAAAGGTAATTGTTCAGTGTATAGTGCAAAAAATGTGCCACGAGACGATATACAGCCAAAATATAATAATACGACCATCCCTCCCCTACCAAAAATGTGTACCATTGCCGTACAACACGCAGGGTGATTTTTGGAGTATTTTGGGGGAAAAAAGTGCGCTTTATACGCCGGGAAATATGGTAGCTCCAGTTTGTGTAAAGAAAGACTGCGTAGGACTGTCATCACAATTGATACAGGTAAAGTTGTGCTATCTTGGGGAGGAAACACAAACTTGCGGTGCATCCTGCTCCTGAAGAATCATGCACCAGGACTGAAAATCAACTCTTTTAATTTAAAAACATTTGTTTAATAAAACAAAAAGAATTTCACATCCCAAAGAATTTCATTTAATAATTTCACTGCCAAAAGAATTAAAACACTTTATTAATAATTTAATTCATTGCTTAATTCAAAAGCAATTAACTTCATTTCAGAGTCCCATGCTTCATGTAATTTATCCATTAATTTCAAAAACATCATCTCAACTCCTTGCTTAAGATTTCCATCAAATTATATGAAGTACTTTTTTAATCGCATTCAGAATCTATTTGAAAATTTATCCAGAGTCCTTACTTCACGTAATTTCCATTAGCACTTCATTTATTTTGTACAAAAACTTCAAAAGAATTTCACACCCCAAAGAATTTCATTTAACAATTTCACTACCTAAAAAATTAAAACAATTTATTAATAATTTCACTCATTGCTTAATTCAAAAGCAATTAACTTCATTTCAGAGTCCCATGCTTCATGTAATTTATCCATTAATTTGAAGAACAACATTTCAACTCCTTGCTTAAGATATACATCAAATTATATGAAGTACTTTTTTATCATTTTCAATCGGTAGTTAAAAGAACACATTCATTTTCACCTGTTCAGTCTCAATTGTTTAAGGTTCAAATTGAGTGTCAAAAGCGATGCAAGAAAACAATTCCCTCCTTCACCAAGCAGTCATGTGCGGCGGAGAGTGACTGTTATTTTTTATAGAAAGCAGAGTAAATACATTTTATATTAAATTGTCTTCGCAACCACGCCATTTTACGTGAGACGAGAAGGAAAGGGCGCAGGTATTATGTCTATCACCGTAGGGATATTCGTTACATCTTCTATAGTAAAAACTGACGTAAAAAATTTGTTTAGCAAGGTAGCCATTTCCTTGTTTTTAGAAACTAGATCTCCGTTAACATTTTTGAACGGCCCCAAGACACTTTTTACTGGATTTCTATTGTTGACGTATTAAAAGAATCGCTTGGGGTTTTCTTTACCGTCACGAGCTATAGAGACTTCAAATTCGCGTTTGGACTTTTTTATTACACTTTTCGCTCCAAGCCTTAGAGATATGTAGTTGTTTCGTAACCACAAATTGTCTTTATCCCACTTATGTAGCCTATAAGCCCTATCTCTACTCTTTATAATGTCTCCTACTCTAGAAGTAAACCACAGGGGCTTCTTGTTTACTTTCGCACGCTTAATTTTGTTTGGTACACATTCCTCATTTATAGTCCTAAATACTGTTTCAAACGATTCCCACATTAGTTTTGCGTTGGAGTTCCCCATTACGTTTTCCCAATTGACGTGTGACAATTTATTTCGAAATTTACTAAAGTCTGCGTGCTGGAAGTTAGGAATTTTAGTCGAGTTAGCTGGTTTCGTGTGACTTACTGAGAGGACAAACTCTACCATATTGTGATCGCTATTGCTTAACAGTTCTACAATACTGTATTACTTGAAGATCAGTAATTAGCCTATTATCCGTAGTTATTATTAAATCCAAAATACTGTCCAACCTCGTAGGTTCCCTAACCTTTTGAATAAGAAAGCTATCCTCGAGAAAATTAACTAAACGATTACCTTCCGCGTCTCCCTGCATTGTATCGTAATTCACGTTGGCGCAATTAAAGTCACCCATAACTAAAACCTGCTCACTACCTATTATTCTTTTTAGTTCACGATATAACACTTCGTCCGTATGAGCTGTTTGATTAGGGGGCCTATATATAACCGCAACAAGAAGTTTGAAATCGTTCAATTTAAGTTCTGCTATAGTCGAATCTATCGGTTCTGGAATTGTGTGCTTTACTTCTATAACGTTCGCAATGTTATCTTTGATATACAACATAACACCGCCTCCTCGCCTACCTATTCTGTTTTTAACAAAAAGTCTATAACCTCTATTTGATACTCCCCTACAAAGTAAGGCACAATTCATTTATCGCAATTAAATCATAGTCTTTACAAGCAATTAAATTTATATATACAGTATGTCCCACAAAAAAGTACACCCAACTTTAGATTGTACTAACTCCTCCAAAAATTGAGATATTTTGGATCTGTTTGTTTGATTTAATATAGCAAATTATTCTTTGTTAACGTTCAAATTTATTCATGTTTAAACGAATTAGTGTTTAAGCATCTGCTTTTAACTGAAGGTGCAAAAAAATGGATTGCGCAAAATGGTCAATGAAAAAATAATGTGTGTGCTATCGATGTAATGAAAAGACACATACATAATAATAGATACTTTAACATAATTTTAATAAGATACAAAGCAAGTTTCTTTATATTACAAAGCAGTTTCGTTTTCTTTCGTTTTCTTTCAACATGACCGCCATTCCTATCGATACAAATCTGGAGTCGAGCTCTCATCTTCCCCATCACTCTTTTGATAAGATCTGGATTGTCTTTTAACAAGTTGATTTCAGCTGTGATGCGAGTCCTCAAATCATCTAAATTGATAGGTTGTGATGCAAATACTCTATTTTTCAAATGACCCCATAAAAAGTAATCACACGGGATCAAGTCAGGGCTTCTGGGAGGCCATTCAATGTCATGGCCTGTAGCAATTACTCTTTGGTGGAAGACTTCCTGCAAGCGTTCCTTCACAATAACTCCTGCTCACAGGAGAGTTATTGTGAAGGAACGCTTGCAGGAAGTCTTCCACCAAAGCGTAATTGCTACAGGCCATGACATTGAATGGCCTCCCAGAAGCCCTGACTTGATCCCGTGTGATTACTTTTTATGGAGTCATTTGAAAAATAGAGTATTTGCATCACAACCTATCAATTTAGATGATTTGAGGACTCGCATCACAGCTGAAATCAACTTGTTAAAAGACAATCCAGATCTTATCAAAAGAGTGATGGAGAAGATGAGAGCTCGACTCCAGATTTGTATCGATAGGAATGGCGGTCATGTTGAAAGAAAACGAAACTAAGCATAACTTTTGTAATAAGGAATAAAGAAAAATCTGCTTTGTATCTTATTAAAATTATGTTAAAGTATCTATTATTATGTATTTGTCTTTTCATTACATCGATAGCACACACATTATTTTTTCATTGACCAATTTTGCGCAATCCATTTTTTTGTACCCTTCAGTTAAAAGCAGATGCTTAAACACTAATTCGTTTAAACATGAATAAATTTGAACGTTAACAAAGAATAATTTGCTATATTAAATCAAACAAACAGATCCAAAATATCTCAATTTTTGGAAGAGTTAGTACAATCTAAAGTTGGGTGTACTTTTTTGTGGGACATACTGTATAGTTTAATTCACCTCTCGAGAATGTTAGGTACTGAGATTATCACAAAATGTATTATTGTTATTATTATTATTATTATTATTATTATTATTATTATTTAATAAGGTACTTTTGCATTATCCTCCCAACACTAATATTTTTTTATAACGGCTAACGCCTGCGGCGGGCTGTTTTTACCGTAACCTAACCAAACCTAACCTAACCTAACCTAATACCAACACCAATTTCTTTTATAATGGAAGGAAAATAAAGTACCATAACCAAAACCAAACCAACATTATATAAAAAAATTAGTGTTGGGAGGATAATGCAAAAGAACCTTTAATAATCATAATGATAGTAGTAGTAGTAATTTATTTTTATTAGGCTTTAAAATTTTTGGCAAGTGTTTGTATAAATACTTCCTACAGTAGAATTATCGACCTTCCTTATGCGTCTTTAATTTAATTAAGTGAAAGTACAAATACTTTAACCGTATTAGTCGATGAGTTCAGTTTCGTGAACTATTTTCGCTCCTTAGTAAGTCGTATGAGCGTATTATTCACGCGGGAAAATTGTACAAATTAAAAGTCAAATTTCTTTTATAATTAATTATTGAAGAAGGTGAATAGTGATTATAACGAAACGTTGCATTTAGTTAATCTCGCTTCTCTCATTTGTTTGTACTTATTAATACTTATTAATTAAGTTCAATATGGTGATGTTTCTGGTGAAACTGCTGCTAATGGTAATGAGTACGAGTGGTGATGATGAATATGTTATTTCACCCCTCAACAAACGGAACACTTTTGCTAATGGAAATTATGTTAACGGTATTGCGTACCGGTTTCTCATATTTATTAATTGTTGATTTTTTGGAATGAAGTATATGTTTTCGAGGTGGGTTGGTTAATTTTTCACGCTCCCCGCCCAACAAAAATAGCAGAAGTGCGTCGATGCCAATGGGGATTACTTTGAGGGATAAAGGAGTTATTGTTCCTGTCTTCATTCAAGTTACATTTCTTTCAAACTTTTTTATTCAAAAAAGAATACAAGTGACCGAGTTTTACAATTTTTAAATATTTGGAGACTTTTTAGGCAAAATGAATGGCATTTAGCTTATTTACTACATGAAAATAGTGAAAGCGGCAAGTAATAATATTAGACAACAAATAATAATAATAATAATAATAATAGCAATAATAATAATAATAATAATAGTAAAAATAATAATAAATAAAATATAAAGTTTACAAAATGTTACATGATTTTAAATTAAATGATTTATTGTATATTTAGTGGAAAATATTACATAAAACAATGAAAGTGGTAAGTAATAGTAATAGTGACAACAAAAAATATTAATAGCAACAATAATAATAGTATATGTTGAATACTGAACAAGCTTTATTGATAAAATAAAATACAGTACTTTAACAATTTACAATGACAAATAATTATAATTGTGAAACTTGACTATTTAATTTATTCAAATTTGACAAAATATTACATAATTTTAAATTAAATTATTTATTGTGACGTGTGTTGGTTTTTTTAATAAATAATAGTGTAATGTTGAATAAGAAATTTAATGTTTTGTATGAAATTAAGATAAGTAAGATGAAATTGTTTGAAATATAAAATACTATTTGGCAACACTCGAAATGCTCTGAGGCCCAAGGCATACGTCAGTCTCGGGCGGGGTTTGGTCCCAGTTAGGTGTTTCCGTTACTAATATGTGATTGTGATTCTCAAACTTTTAAAATGTATCTCTCTCCACGATCAAATGTTGACGATGATAGATCGCACTCGCTTTCCCCCGCCTTGTTAACTGTATCGGCAGAAATAAAAGTCGGTAAATAGTAATGATCGTTTGTAATTTCTCCCGGCCCCCCTCTTATTTGAAATCTTAAAGGAGGCCACGCTATCTGGCTACCCGAAACGAGAGAGAAGCAGTAAGAAAGAGAGATAATAATAGAAAGATCGGATAATGAAAAGAAAGCGAAAAGAAGTGAAGACCCTTCAAAAATCAATTAGAAAATAAATGCTGCTTAATAATGATGATAATAATAATAATAATAATAATAATAATAATCAAAAAAGAAGAAGAATAGATTACGAACTTAAAGGTGATTAATGAAATTAGTATATTTTAAATTGTTGATTACAAAAGTGGTTACTGTGGTAAAAATGGCAGTAGTGAACTTATACATCAGTAGGAGCTAATGAAGTGCTTTTTTAGTGAATTGCAAAATACATTTGGTGATGAAGCTTACCTGATATGCATGGGAATTGCATTCCATACATCTGCTCCTTTGAAAGAGAGTGCATTTCCTGCAGTTTCTATTGTATAGTTAGGTTTGTGTATAAAATCCATGCGCAGTCTGTTGTTATAATGATGGTGTATTTGATTGGGGATGATTGCTCTTTGAATGGGTGATGTATGTCGATTTTTGTTGATAGCTTTGAACATATTGACAGCGACATTGAATCTGTATAAGTCATTTAGTGTTAAAATATTTAGCTCTTTAAACATTGGGGAAGTATGATTTTGTTTGTTGTCATGCAATATAATAAGTGTGTATGGATGAAGGAATAATACAGGGTAAGGAGTACATTTTCAGGAAGGGTCCTTTTTGAGTTTAAATAATATAGAAAGAAATATTGATATTTTGGATTTGATATGTTGTACATGACTTGAAATTTAGTTTTCATCTAAATTAATGCAAAGTACTTTAACCTCATTCACTCTTGCAAGGGTAGTATTCACAATTTTTATTTGACAGTTTGTAATAATGTGTTTTGTGATACTAATCATATAAGGTGACTTCGTCAGGTTCAATAAAAGTTTATTAGCACACATCCATTTATACACTTTTTCTATTTGCCTGTTCGTTTCATTAATCAGAAAGTCTGCGTTATAATGGGATGAAGTAAGTGTGGTATCATCTGCATATTGTACGCAGTTTAATGTGGTAGAAAGATGAAAATCGTTCACGTGAATTAGAAATAGTAATGAGCCAAGAATAGATCCTTGTGGGACTCCACTAGTTAGCATCACCTTGTCAGATAAATTGTCTTTTAATCTGATGTACTGATGCCGATTTGACAGATATGATTTAAACCAATCGAGGATACTTCCTCTTATTTCCATATATGTGAAGTTCATTCAATAAGATTTCATGCGAAAGTGTATCAAATGCTTTTGACAAGTCGCAGAAGATCAAGGCAGTGTGTTTTTTTGCTGTTTAAATTCTGATACACATTTTCCAATAACATGTTTATGGCATTTTCCGTTAGATGTCCACCTCTAAACCGAAATTGTGTTTTGGTTAAAATATCGCATTTGACTAGGAATTCACTAAGTTTATTGGACACGATTTTTTAAAATACTTTACTTAAAATTGTCAATACGGAAATGGGGTGATAATTGAATGGAGTGTCTGTGTTTCCCGACTTAAATACATGGCATATTCTGACTTCCTTTAAAGCAGGAGTTCCCAACCTTTTTTGGCTACGTACCTCTCGATGGCTTCAGCAAGTGCCCTGTACCATCTCCGTACAGCCGTATTCAAAGTTGTTCAAAAGATAGTGTAGCCGCTACACCGTCTTTTGAGAGTACTTTCCAAGTTAAAGTTAGTTCTAAAGCAGGATGCCGGGTACCCCTGGGAACCTTCTCACGTATCCTCATTTTGGAACCCCTGCTTTAGACTGTCAGGGAATATTCCTCGTGTTACTGATTCATTAATTCATTAGTTTACTGAGTGAGATTGCAAATTCATCGGATACTAATTTGTATATTTTTACCGGGATCGTGTTGATGTCAGAATCCTTATTTTTTAGACTTTTTATTGCTAGAGATATCGTTTGGTAGGATTGGATCAAAGAAAAATGAGTTTGTATTTGGTTGTGGCATGTATTGTCGGTAGTGAATGTCTGTAATTGGGCTCGAGTTTGCAGTATTACAGCCGATATTTGCAAAGCTGTTTAATAAATTGGTTGTCTTTGGGGTCACTGTAAGCATTTCCGCCTTGTGTGAGGGAGGACAAGGAATTTGTTTTAACTTTTTTTGTGTTAATTAACTCAGTGTTCCATACCCTTTTTGGATTGGGTTTTTGTTCATCAATTTTTAAACTAATAATCTGCTTTTGCTTTTTTAATGACTGCATTAAGTCTGTTACAGTAATTTTTGTATGTCTGTTCAGTAATATCAGTTTTCCAAAGTTTAAAGAGAGTATGCTTGCGTTTGATACCCACAATGAGTGCTGGTTTGATCCATTGGTTGTCGTATTTATTTTTAGATATTATTTTTGATTTAAGAAGAAAGTTTACGTTGAATATATCCATCAGTGTGTCGGAGAATGCTTGGCCTGGTGAAGTAGTGACTTGGTTTCTTGTACTCTCCACCTCACATAGTCATATACGCCCGGCTCATCGGCGATTGTTCTGAGCCAGGCGTCTAGTCTTCTTTTGAAGATATCCACTGTAACCCTACTCGTGTTCCTTAGATATTTGGGCAGCTCATTAAACAGTTTTGGTCCTCCCCCAACAAAACTATTTTCTTTCAGGGTTAAGGATGTTCCCTGTCTTGCCTTTAATTTGGGAACACGACACAGTCTTCCTTTTCCACTTTCTACTGTTGTTTGGGGAGTTATAAGGTTCAGAGTAAGATTAGGGACTAGTTTCTCCATTATTTTCCAAGTGTAAATGATGGTGTATTTCTCTCTCCTCCTTTCTAGTGAATATAGGTTTAATTCGCCTAACCTTTCCCAGTAATTTAGTTCTTTGCACTCCTTGATCTTGGTTGTAAAGCTTCTTTGGATCCCTTCTAGTTGTCTAATGTCTTCTTTTTTATATGAGCATGTTACGACCGAGCAGTATTCCAATTTGGGTATGACCAGTGTTTTCAGTAGGGGAATCATTATATTCCTATCCCTTCGTTTAAAGATTCTCAGCATCTGCCAAGTTACTTTCTTTGCTCTGTTTACTGCTATCTTATTTTTTGTTTCAAATTAAATTTCGCATCATCAATCATTAATATATATATATATATATATATATATATATATATATATATATATATATATATATATACACACACGCGCACACACACACACACACACACATATATATCGCATCATATTTCGCATCATCAGTCATTACAAAAAAAAATATATATATATATATATATATCACGTCATCCCATAAGTAATGTCGTTTTTTACGATAAATTAAGTTTAAACTAGTCCTACTCGGTTTAAGCATAAATTTTCCGAAGGTTATATCTAAGAGGAGATCTATCGTGTTTCGCTACATACTTTACAGACCTTGACCAGTGAAGACGCATGTTTTGCTTTATGTGAACCCCTCATAAACATGGCTGTATCAGAAGAGCATATCAGGCATATAATGCTTTACGAGTTCAAAAAAGGAAATAGTGCTACTGAAGCAACGCGAAACATTCAGGAAGTTTATGGCAACGATATTCTGCATGTGAGGAAATGTCAAAGATGGTTTCAAAAGTTTAGGAATGGTGACTGCTGTTTGACAGATGCAGCACGCTCTGGACGCCCTGCTGAGTTTGATGATGATATGCTGTAAGCCGCACTTGAAGAAGACTGTTCAACAACTGTCAAAGAATTGTCCCAGAAACTCAATTCATTCCCGTCCACCATCCATCGACATTTGCAACAACTGGGGAAAGTGCCTAAGTTAGGAAAATGGGTGCCACATGAATTGTCGGTCGACAATCTGAGGGTGCGGGTAAACATTAGCACAGCTCTTCATTCCCGTGAACTCCAAGATCCGTTTTTGCACCGTTTAGTGACTGGTGATGAAAAGTGGATACTGTACCAGAATGTTAAGCGCCGTCGACAGTGGGTTTGTGCCGGAGAACCAGCGACACCACAGCCAAAACCAAATCTTCACCCTCGGAAGGTGTTGCTTAGTGTTTGGTGGGATAAAGGTGGTGTAATACACTTTGAAACCTTACCACACAACCAAACAATCACCGCTCAAGTCTACTGTCAACAGCTGGATCGATTGAACACTGCACTAAAAGAAAAGAGACCTTTGGTTAATCGGAAAGGAATCGTGTTCCACCACGACAACGCACGTCCTCATACTGCTCGGATCACTTCTGCAAAAATTGAGGAGCTTGGGTGGGAAAAACTTCCACATCCTCCATATTCTCCAGACCTTGCGCCTTCAGATTATCATCTCTTCAGGAGTCTGCAAAACTATCTTGACGAGAAACAGTATACTTCTTTAGATGACCTGTATACCAGTCTTTATACGTTTTTTTTACCTCAAAACCGCCTAAATTTTATAAACATGGCATTGAAAAACTTGTAGGACGTTGGCAGAGTGTCATTGATTCCGATGGAAAATATATACTAGATTAAAAAGTTTCAGTTGAGTTTTTTTTTGTCCTTCAAATTCCGATCTAAAAAACATTACTTATGGTATGACCTGATATATATATATATATATATATATATATATATATATATATATATATATATATAAATTTTATATATATATATATATATAACGTTAAATCTCCTGCAATAATGCAATTGTTACAGATATAATTGGAGGTTAGAATTCTATCGATATTTGTAATAAAAGTTAGTACGTTACCAGTTGTTGATCGGTACATGCCTAAAATTGAATAATGGCTGTTATGAATAAACATTTCAATTGCAATTGTTTCTGAGGTATTGTTATTCTTGTCAGTTCTTCGATACTTTTACTATTGGGGTTTGAGTCTAAAAATATACTTATAACTCCTCCTCTGTTGTTAACTCTACATACATGGTAGCTTGCGTACCCTGGAAGATTAAAAAAGATCTTATTTTCATTTAACCAGGTTCCAGTTAATATAATGCACGTGAATTTATGTTGTAATAATTTTAGGTTCGCTGTCAATTCGTCGAAGTGGCATGGGAGACTGCAAATGTTTAAGTTTAGGAAAGATAGGTTGCCATTGTTGTATTTCTTGTTCAAGAAGTTGTCTACTGAGATACAGTATAATGGGAGTTGACTACGTTTTCAGAGTCAGTAATTTCATTTACAATATTGAGAGTATTTAAAGTGTTGATCATGATGTGAAAATTAGGGGGCACTCTCGCAGTTGGGTACCCCAACCGTTAGTTTTAACGAAAATATCACAACTTAACCTTACCAATTGTTAAGGGCATACAGTTGACCTAACCGGTCATTCAATTAACCTAATTGAATGCCCGGTGAGGTCAACTATATGCCCTTAACAATTGGTTAGGTTAAGTTGTCATATTTTCGTTAAAACTAACGGTTGGGATACCGAATTGCAATAGTGCCAATTAGGGTAATGCGGTAAAAGAAATAATAACAGTAAGAAAAGAGAGAAAAATAAAATATAAAAATATACAACACAAATAGACAATTTTAGAAAAATATGCTCCGAAATCACAGCCAAAAGGAAAGAGGAGCTGGGTAGAGAAGCAAAAGAGAAGAATATTCCGCAAAAGAAAGAGAGTGGAGGCGAAGTTAACCAGCTGCGGAGATAATGCCAGGAAAGTAAAACAAAAAAAATGGAGGGTATCAATAGGGAAATAAAACCCTGATTAAGGACTATACAGATAGGGAAGAGGAAAAGGAGGTAGAAGCAATAAAGGAAAATCCAAAATACTTCTACAGTTATGCGAAAAGGAAAACAAAAACGTGTGCCGCTATTGGGCCCTTAAGGAAGAGAAATAATGAACTAACCAACGATCTCGAAGAAATATCTGAAACATTGAGAGCCCAGTATGAATCAGTTTTCAGTACCCCAAAAAGTGACAAAGCGATACCTGACATAGATGCATTCTTTGAAGAGAAATTGCAAGGAGAGTGTATAACACACTTTGATTTTACCCCAGAAGATGTAGCGAGAGCTATAGGACAAATGAAACCACATTCAGCTGCAGGTCCGGACAACTGAAACGCATTATTGATTAAAAACTGTAAAAATGAAATAGCTACACCTTTATACTGGATATAGAGAAAATCCCTAGACACTGGGGAAATACCGAGCATCTTGAAAAGAGCAAACATTGTCCCTGTACAGGGTGTTCCAGGAGGAAAGGTCAATACTTCGGGAGGTGATAGTATCGGTCATTATGAGAAAAAAGTTAATATGAACATGTGTCTAATTCTGAATCGTTACGGAGATAGAGCTGTTTGAATCTGATGCGCGTGCAGCTCTTCCTCCCCTGTAATGTAAGCATGTAACATAAGCCAATCGACAGCTGACTGTTGTGAGTGACATTGTTTGGTGTTTGAAGCAGTGTTAAGAATGCCACACACCTTCACACATGCCGAATATGCAGATATGGTGTATGTCTACGGTTTTTGCGATGGAAGTGCAACAGCTGCTGTTGCAGAATATCGTCGACGGTTTCCAAACCGCAGAATTCCGGATCGAAGAGTGTTTACCAGGGTTTCAACACATTGCGTGAGATTGGTACACTTCCCAGCGCTCATGTTTCATCTGAACGTGAAGGTCAACAAGATGTGGATGAAGTGGAAAACATTCTTCAGTTGGTAGAGCGTAGTCCTACTACTAGCTCACGAAGAATTTCTACACGTCTCGGTGTACCACACACAAGAGTATGGCGAACATTACGTGAGGAAGGCTTGCATCCATATCATGTACAGCATGTACAACACCTTCAACCAAGAGACGCTGCCATGCGACTGGAATTTTGTCATTGGGTAAATGCTAATCGCTGATTGCTTCGATTAATACTGTTCACCGATGAGGCTACTTTCACTCGTGACGGTATCAACAACACTCGTAACTCTCATTGGTAGTCAGACGAAAATCCAAATGCCAGTGTGGAAACAAATTTTTAACATCGCTTCTCTACCAATGTGTGGTGCGGTATCATCGATGATCAGCTGATTGACCCTGTTACTTTAGAGAATCGTCTTACAGGACAAAGTTACCTAGAATTTCTGCAAAATGAATTGCCAGGACTATTGGAGGATGTTCCTTTGGCTACACGCGCTGGTATGTACTTTCAGCATGACGGAGCTCCTCCACATTCTACCCATCTGGTGATGCAATACCTAAATCAAACTTTCCCTGGTCGATGGATCGGCCGCGGTGGTCCCATTCAATGGCCACCAAAGTCTCCAGACCTCTCTCCGTTAGATTATTGTTTGTGGGGGTGAATGAAAACTCAAGTTTACAAAAGAAAGGTGGATACACGAGACGAATTGCTCGCGCGCATTTTGGATGCTGCTGCCCGCATAAAGGAACGTCAAAATCAACTCAGACGAACAACACGCGATCTTCGCACACGAGTTGCAAAGTGCATTGAAGTTGACGGTGGGATTTTCGAAAACGTATTGTAAACTGTAACAAATTTGTCATTTTTGTATCTGATACCATTCAAAGTGCCACTGTTTAAACATTAAATGTTAGAAACAGTAATTGGTTTCTCTTTCTTGATTGCCATTAACAATGCTTTTGTAGTTGTAGATTCAAACAGCTCTATCTCCGTAACGATTCAGAATTATACACATGTTCATATGAACTTTTTTTCTCACAATGACCGATACTATCACCTCCCGAAGTATTGACCTTTCCTCCTGAAATACCCTGTATATAAAGGAGGGGACAGATCTCAAGCAAAGAACTATAGACCAGTGTCATTGACGTCCCACCTCACCAAAGTACAGTATTTGAAAGAATAGTTAGAGAGAAAATTTATGATTTCTTGGAGACACGAAAGATTCGACGAAAATCAGCATGGATTCCGATCAGGTTGATCATGCCTATCACAACTAATAGAACACTACAACAATATCCAGATGCACTGGAAGGCAATGACAACTATGGTGTCATGTACACGGATTTTGCCAAAGCTTTCGACAAATGTGATCACGGTATAATAGCACATAAAATGAAATATAATGGAATAACAGGCAAAGTGGGAAAATGGATCTACAACTTCCTCAGAGAACGTCTACAGGTCGTCACAATTCAAGGTATATCATCATCAGAATCAGAAGTACGCAGCTCAGTACCACACGGTACAGTACTGGCCCCACTGTTGTTCATTATGATGCTAACACACATAGACAGCGGAGTAAACAGCAACAGTATAGTAACATCGTTTGCAGCCGATACAAAGATCAGCAGAAAAATCAGCGATGTAAATGAAGTGGAGGCCTTGCAGAGGGACACGAACAAAATATACAAATGGTCAGAAGACAACAACATGACATTTAACACCGAGAAATTTCAGCTCTTGAGATATGGTAGAAAACAGAAACTTAAACAGACTGCATATTATGCTCCAGATAGACAGAAAATTCAGAAAGCACGAAAGCGATCGATCTGGGGGTAATAATGTTAGAAAATCTAGAAGAGGAAAAACCATTGTTGTCCCAAGGCGATACGATGA
The DNA here is from genome assembly GCA_023014485.1 of Bathynomus jamesi. Taxonomy (NCBI): domain Eukaryota; kingdom Metazoa; phylum Arthropoda; class Malacostraca; order Isopoda; family Cirolanidae; genus Bathynomus; species Bathynomus jamesi. The sequence goes on from JAJOZX010004785.1 coordinate 149,628, forward strand.
CTAAGCTGACTGATGCAGCATTGCTTGTATATATATTAAGTTAAGGTGTGTGTATATATCCATCTCATAATTGTAAGGTTAGTGAAAAATTAACTTAATTTAGAGCTAGCATTTTTGAGCTCTTGTGGCATCATTGTTTGGTCACACTGTTGGCATCATTTTGGGACGCTGCGCGTCTTTTCTACTCGTTTGTGGAAGGTCGTACGTAAAGGTGTGGTCTGATAGAGAGCTCTCTTGCAATTCAGTTTGGTTGTTTAGATACATGATTGTTGCATCGTGCAATAGTCCAGGTTGCGTTGTTGTTGCAAGGTTCAGAAAGAAGACCACAAATAGTACCCTTTTTGTTTACTTTAAGTTCATGTAATTAAGGTCTAAGGTAGGCCCGCATCGAGTTAGCAACCCTGAGGTTACCCTGAGGTAGGACCTAATAGGATCTCAAATCCGTAAGTTTTAATTTAGCTTAACTTGGGCTTTAGGTAGAACTTGCCCTTTAGAATTTGGCCGTTCACGGCTCAGCTGGGATTTTGAACCCGACAAATAAATAAAATAACATGGTCCTTCAGAACCGGATTTCTACCCCAAGACTGAGTCAGTGACCATTTTTCGGCAAAGTTCTGATTGTGCAAATTGTATCCCAAGTTAGGCCTAGACGGGTTGAGTATTATTGAGTTAAGGTCCCAGGGTAAAAAGTTTGGTCGCCCAATTGCGAAACTTGGCCAGTCGTCTGTCGTTTTTTGGCCTACATTTTTTCCGGTTTGGTTAATTTTGGGTCATTATTGAATTAAGGTCCTGGGGTGGAAAATTTGGTATTCCATACTGGTGTTTGGTTAGTACCCCACCCAGCAATTCAGTTTATTTGAAAGTAAAATTTGCGTTTGATCAGTTTGGTTAAGTATTTCTGCCAATTCAGCTCATTTGGTATTGAGCCCAAGGGTTGTTTACATTGAAGATGAGTGCATCTGAATTGAACAAATTTATAAAAAGGAGAAGTGCCTACAAAGGTCTAATTACAAAGGTCATTGCCACTATAGATTCTGCCATAGAGCAAGAGGATTTACGCTTAGTGACTGCGCAGCTTGCCATATTAGAAACTAAAATGGTTGCTCTAAGTGAGGTAAATGTTAAAATTGAGGCTCTTATAGAAGAGGATGAAATAGAAAATAACATAATTTACTTTGAAGAGATTATTGATGATATGATTAACGTAGGCCTCCGAGCAAAAGATTTAGCAGCTCAGTACAGTTAGAGACCAGGTCTAATAATGAAACACAACACACAACAAATGATGCTTGTGAAGTTAAGGTTAACAGATCTGTAGTTCAATTACCGAGGCTTGTACTCAAAACATTTTCTGGGAGTATTCAGGAATGGCAAGGATGGGCAGACAGTTTTCAATCAGCAGTTCATTCTAGTCAAGTGTTAAGTGCCGTGGAGAAGTTTAATTATTTGCGGTCCCTCTTGGAAGGGGAGGCAGCAAAGACTATAGCAGGATTAGCATTACAGAGGCTAATTATAATGTGGCTTGGGATATATTAAAGAAACGGTTTTGGTAAGCCAGAGATCTTAATTAAAAGCCACCTCCGTGCGCTTTTAGCTATACCTCTGTTAATAATCCTAATAGTGTCAAGGAGTTACGGCAGTTATATGATGAATTTGAAATTAGAACTAGGTCCCTGGACAACTTGGGTGTAGGAATGGAAAAGTATGGTATAATGTTGGTTCCTACACTAGAGTCTAAATTGCCTAGCTCAATTTTGCTTGAATTAAGTAGGGGACACACTGCAGAACATGTGTACATCCCCCTTCAGCAGATGTTAAGTCTTTTAGGCACATAATTAGCAAGACGAGAGGGAGTTGAGTTTGCACAGTGGGATGGTAAACAAGGGGACAAAGGCAGGCACAGCACCAAAGTTTCCACAAAAAGGAATAGCCCAGGTACAGTGTCAGCTCTACATGCCTCCTCTGAGAATAAATTAAAGGGAATCAAGGAATGCATATTTTGCGAAGGCAACCACAAGTCATATAAATGTGAGGTGGCTGAGGCCTTACCCTTTGAGGAGAGAAAGGACAGGGTAACTAAGTCCACAGCATGTTTTAAATGTTTTTTGAAAGGTCATAGAGCAAGGTTTTGTAAGTTTAAAATTTTGTGCAAAAAATGTCATGGTAGGCATCAGCCATTATTGTGTGAAAACACTCTTAGTAGGCCTACCCCAGAAGTAGAGACATCAGTGGCACATGCCACTGCTATGCAAGGGAGTAAAAGTAAAGGGGGATTATTGCAAACAACTGCAGCCTTATTAATTGGGAATGAGGGAGAAGCTACTGTAAGAGTGTTGTTTGATAGTGGTAGCCAGTGTAGTTTTATTAAGACCAGAATTTCCAGAAAATTGAAGTTTAAAGAACTTAAGAGGGAAAATTTAAGAATTTCTGGGTTTGGGGGTTCCGTTCAAAACCGAACCAAATTTAAGAAGGTAGAAGTTCTGGTTAAAGGGTTGTTACCGCAAAGTCCCACTATCAAGGTCCAAGCTGTAGAGATTGAGGAACTTTGTGCTCCAGTCACTACTTGTTTAGATATGGCATGTGTCCAAGAATTGCAAGTTAAAGGAATTAATTTGGGCAATAATAAGTTTGAGGGAACAAAAGATATTAGTCTTTTGATTGGAGCTGACTATTATTGGGACTTCATCACTGGTAATATTGTCCGTACATCTCAAGGCCCAGTAGCTATTGAAAGTAAGCTAGGCTGGATGCTACATGGTAGTTATTGCAACGAAATGGAAGTTAAGGCTCTTTTTGTTAAGATTGAGGAGAACAGCCATGGTCTGGAAAGGCATTTGAAAGCGTTTTGGGAACTTGAATCTATTGGTATAAAGGACAACCAGGCAAGTACAGTAAACAATGATGTTTTAGAACAATTTGAAAAAGGGATTGGGTTTAGAGATGGTTGCTATGAAGTTGGCCTACCATGGAAGGATTCTTGCAAACCCGGTTCAAACCTTCAGCTAGCTAATCGGAGGTTGGAGACTTCATTGTACAGGCTAAGAAAAAATGAGTTGTTGTTAATTGAATACGATGAGGCCATCCTAAGTTATGTAAGGGAGGGCTATGCTGAAAGGGTGCAAGGTGAGCTGGTGAGCCAGGAGGCACATTATCTGCCACACCATGCAGTGGTACGCGAGACAAAACTACCACCAAACTGAGGGTAGTTTTTGATGGCTCAGCCAAGGACAAAGGTGGTGTGTCCTTGAATGACTGTTTGGATGCTGGGCCAAATTTAAATGCAGATTTATTTTCCTTGTTACTGAGATTCAGGTTTGGTAGAGTAGCATTGACTGCAGATGTGAAGCAAACCTTTTTGCGGATAAAGTTAAAACCAGAGGACAGAGATGCAGTAAGGTATCTGTGGGTGGATACGAAAGACTTGTTGGAAAATGAACCTAAGGTTCAAGCATATAGAATGAAGTCAGTGTTGTTTGGCCTCAGCTCTAGTCCATTTCTGTTGGCAGCTACTATGCAGTACCATTTTAAGAAATATTCTGAAGTCTATCCTAACACTATTGAACACATAAGGAAAAATTTTTATGTTGATGATTTGCTATGTTCCGTGGATAATACAGAAATGGCTAAACAGATATTCATGGAGGCTAGAGCTATAATGAGGGAGGCTGGCATGGAGCTCAGAAAATGGCAGACCAATCATTCGCAATTACAAGAGTTTATGAGTCATTCCTCTGTAGTACCTGATGCAGCAGAAAGTATTGAGGATTCTGGTATTAAGGAGTTGTGGGCAATAGACGCAAAGGTGCTAGGCATCGTTTGGCAGCAAGATGATGATTTGTTTACCTTCAATGGGAAATCTTTAGTAGAGCTGGCCGAGAATGAGACAAGGTGGACAAAACGTACAGCTCTTAGTTTGGCTTCGAAGGTCTTTGATCCTTTTGGATTCCTGGCTCCATTTGTGATAAAGTCAAAAATTTGGTTTCAGAGCCTCTGGGAAATTGGACTTGGTTGGGATCAAGAGTTATCTGATCATATGGTGGTAAGGTGGAAATATTGGTTCAAAGAATTGGCACATCTTGGAGACATTGAAATCCCAAGATGGTACTTTGGAGAGTTGAACAATAGTCCAGACAATTTGGAGCTGCACATCTTTTGTGATGCAAGTGAGGCAGCCTATGCAACTTGTATTTATATAAGAGGCGCATTGCAAGAGGAAGTAAGTTGCAGGTTGGTTGCTGCAAAGAGTAGAGTAGCACCTTTGAAAAGGCTTTCTGTTCCAAGGTTGGAATTGATGGGTGCCGTTATTGCTAGTCGGCTTGCAATTACAGTGCGAAAGTCTTTGGCCCTCTATGAAATTCCAAGCTATTATTGGACAGACTCCACTATAGTTTGGCACTGGTTAAGAAGTCAGGCAAGGAAATGGAAACCATTTGTTGCCAATAGGGTGGAGGAAATTCAAGCGCACACAGATCCCAAGCAATGGAAGCATTGTCCAGGCATCCAAAACCCCGCTGATTTACCAACACGAGGAATTTCGGTGAAAGATCTTTCACAATCAAGTTTGTGGTGGAATGGGCCAGAGTGGCTAAAACTTGGAAGTGAAAACTGGCCTTCTAATCAGCCTATTGTAGGAGAATGCCAGGCTGAAGAAGCATGGGTGAGTGAGGTGAGAAAATGCGCTGTGAACAGTTGTCAAGTTATGCAGCAGGACCCCATATTGAGGCTTGAGGACATTAGCAGTCTGAAAAGATTGTTAAGAGTGACAGCATGGATATATAGATTTACCAACAACATTAAGGGAGAAACAAGAAGGGAAGGAATTCTGAACAGTAATGAGATTCAGCAAGCCAGGAAATACTGGGGGTATATGCGCAGAAGGAAAAATTTGGTGAAGAGCGGGAATTGCTCACCAGCCATCCATTACAGGTTCTACCAACACATTCTGCACTCAAGGGTTTGGATGTGTTTTTGGATCAGGATTTATTGAGAGTAGGAGGTAGACTACAGTTTTCTGGGCTTCCAGAGGAGAAAAGACATCCAATTTGCTACCTTCTGGGGGGCACTTTGTGGACCTTTTGATCCTGGATACTCATCATAAGCTGTTACATGCTGGAGTTAGAGAAGTGATAATAGAGATTAGACAACAATTTTGGATTCCCAAAATTAGACAAGTAGTGAAAAAGGTCTTGCATAAATGTGTGGTTTGCAAGCGTTGGAGTGCAAAGCCTTATTATGAAAAGGTGGCTCCACTTCCAAGAGAACGGTGTGTCTATACTGCCCCATTTGATGAAGTGGGAGTAGACTTTGCAGGGCCAGTCTATGTGTATGAGCGAGGGGAGTCTAACAAAGGTTATATATGTCTTTTCACCTGTGCTACCACCAGAGCAATCCATTTGGAGTTGGTAAGCAACTTAAGTAGTGATGTATTTCTTTTGGCCTTTAAAAGGTTTGTGAACAGAAGGGGTTTCCCAAATAAAATCATATCAGATAATGCAAAAACCTTCAAAAGGCTGCAAAGGAACTCCAAGAAATTTGGTCCTTGCTAAAAGAGGAAGGATTCCAATCCTACTTTTCACACCAAGGGGTACAGTGGGAGTTTATTGTTGAGAGAGCACCATGGTGGGGAGGATTTTGGGAAAGGCTAGTGAGAAGTGTAAAGTGTCCATTAAAGAAACTTTTAGCTAATGCTCATTTGAGCAAAGAAGAATTCTCTACTGTTTTATGTGAAGTAGAAGCAATGGTGAACAGTAGGCCTATCACTTTTGTTTACAACAGTACAGGATGCAGAGCCATTGACACCAAATCATTTCTTTGTGGTAAACGATTAACATCAAACCCCAGTGTGCCAGAAGACTTGCAGCCTATCCAGAGCACTCAAGGAGAGTTAACCAGACGGTTCAGGTACCTTGAAGAGCTACAAGATCAGTTATGGAAGAGGTGGCAGATGGAATACTTGCCAGAACTCAATTATTACCCATCAGGCAAGGTAAAGGGCTCCAATGCAAATTGTATCAAGGTGGGAGAAGTGGTAATGATTGGGGATGAAAGACCAAGGCAATGCTGGAAGCTTGGCATAATTGAAGAGTTGTTTGTTGGCAAAGACAATTTAGTTAGGTCTGCACTGGTAAAGATTTCAGGAGGAAAGTTAAAGAGACCTATACAAAAACTCTATGCTTTAGAAATCAGCAAAAACACAGATAGTCAAGATGAAACATTTGAGTTACAGCCTCATGAAGAAGGCTTGGCTAACCTTGCAGAAGGTAATGACAACAATGCCTCTTCGGTGGGGAGTGTTAGAAAATCTAGAAGAGGAAGAACCATTGTTGTCCCAAGGCGATACGATGACTAAGCTGACTGATGCAACATTGCTTGTATATATATTAAGTTAAGGTGTGTATATATATCCATCTCATAATTGTAAGGTTAGTGAAAAATTAACTTAATTTAGAGCTAGCATTTTTGAGCTCTTGTGGCATCATTGTTTGGTCACACTGTTGGCATCATTTTGGGACGCTGCGCGTCTTTTCTACTCGTTTGTAGGAGGTCGAACGTAAAGGTGTGGTCTGATAGAGAGCTCTCTTGCAATTCAGTTTGGTTGTTTAGATACATGATTGTTGCATCGTGCAATAGTCCAGGTTGCGTTGTTGTTGCAAGGTTCAGAAAGAAGACCACAAATAGTACCCTTTTTGTTTACTTTAAGTTCATGTAATTAAGGTCTAAGGTAGGCCCGCATCGAGTCAGCAACCCTGAGGTTACCCTGAGGTAGGACCTAATAGGATCTCAAATCCGTAAGTTTTAATTTAGCTTAACTTGGGCTTTAGGTAGAACTTGCCCTTTAGAATTTGGCCGTTCACGGCTCAGCTGGGATTTTGAACCCCACAAATAAATAAAATAACAAATAATGACCGATGATGCGAAATTCGAAACACAAAATCAGATAGCGATAAATAAAGCAAAAAGAGTCGAGGAACAAGTACTAAGAACGTTCAAACGAAGGGACAGGACAGTAATGATTCCCCTGCTAAAAACACTGATTATACCAAAACTTGAATACTGCTCAGTTTTGACGTTCCCATATATACTGGTCAAAAAAAGAAACGCAATTTTTGAGATTTATTAATAAACATGAGGACTCAGTATATAGTAAATGATTCTTTAACATAACAAACAGTCAATAACGCGTATGGCCACCCCTAGCCACAATGCAGGCTTGGAGTCTGGCCCTCATCGACCTCAACAGTCTCTGCAGGAAAGCAACAGGGATGGCCCTCCACTCTTCAATAATTGCATTGGTCAGTTCCCTGATGTTCTGCGGCTGATGCTGACGTAGCGGAAACCAAAGCAATTAGCACATACTTAACAAGAGTTAATGAGAGCAAAAGGAATTTTAACAAGATATTGTCAATTTTATACATTCCCGCACCATTAAATCCTCTATTTTCTCTGCTATGTTTCTTAGAGCATTGAGAGTTGTCAGTCCTGAATTTTTAGATTCCGAGTCATGCAATATTATGAATATTGGTACTAAATTATGTTATTCTATTTCATTTTTAGATAACTTTCTTAGGAAAGCCAAGAATAGGTATTATAATAATGTAACTGTAAAGGAATTTGAGCGTAAAAATATCCTTAGCCGACCTTACCATGTTAATTTTCAATATCTTCCGACTTTACTTAAAGCAATTGGCATCAATGTAGTCTTTAAGTATAATAATACTGTTAAATCACGCCTAATAAAGAATAGCCCGGAAAATGTTGTTGGTTGTGTGTATTCGATTGGATGTACACAATGTAACTCAGTATATATAGGCCAAACGGGTAAAACGTTAGATATTAGGGTAAAACAGCATAAATATGCGTGTAGAACAACTAATAATTCCAATGCTTTGTCTAACCATATGTATAGATGTAATCATAGCATCAAGTGGATAGTTCTAAAGCGCTTGTTGAAAACAGAGATATAATAGAAAGAAACATTCTAGAATGTGCATTTATTCATTTTAAAAACAATTTCAATAACAGTGCTGGAATGTATAAAATTGACAAGATCTTGTTAAAATTCCTTTTGCCTCTCATTAACTCTTGTTAAGTATGTGCTAATTGCTTTGGTTTCCGCTACGTTGTATATATTTATGGGCATCTTGCCTTCTCTCTTCATTCCCTGATGAGGTGTAGCTCTGAATACACGAAAGGCCTTGGAATCGTTTTTATTTTTCCTTGTGGGTTTGCAGCATTCATTCATTTCACGTGTTTAATTGTGAAATTCATCCCATATATATATATACTGTATATATATATATATATATATATACAAAAAGGAGGGGCCAATGGCAAAAGCGCCCCCCCCCCAATAGAAGAAGAAGAGAGCCAAAATCAAGGTCCGACGTTTTCGAGATGCCTGGACACACTGCATTTGAAAGGTGGGAGGTCATAGACAGGAGGAAAGATGGATTGAGGAAGATTGTTCCAGAGTTGAACGGTTGAGTAGATGAAAGATTGAAACTACCAATTAGTCCTTGCGTTAGAGTTGGATAGAAAAGGAATGAGACAGTGTAGAAAGTCTGGTGTTGCGTGCTCTCCTTAAAGGAGGAGGCATGCAGTTAGAGAGTTCAGAAGAGCAATGTCCGTTATGATAGCGATACTAAAGATACTAAAGAGAAAGTGAAGCAACACTGCGGCGAAGAGAGAGAGAGATTGAAGACAATCAGCAAGAGGCGGGGAATTGATGAGACGAAAAGCCTTTGATTCCACCTGATCAAGTACAGCTGTGTGGGGTGAGCCACCCCACACATGAGACGCATACTCCATACAGGGGCGAACAAGACCCCTGTACAAAGACAGCAACTGAGTTGTGGTGAAGAAACCGCGGAGGTGGTACAGCACACCTAACCTCTTAGAAGCTGTTTCAGAAAGAGAGTATGTGTGATCTTTCGAGGAAAGATCACGAGAAAAGGAAACTCCAAGAATATTAAGAGAAGAGGAAGGATTGAGTTGTGTGTTGTTGAACGTAAGGGGGTAGTTGTGTAGAAGATTGTGACGAGTAGACAGATGGAGGAACTGAGTCTTTGAGGCATTGAAAGCCAAAAGGTTTTCTCTTCCCCAATTAGATATAGCAGAAAGATCAGAGGTGAGGTGTCCCATAGCCGTTCTACGCGAATCATGGAGTGACTGCTGTAAGGGACGCTTCGGGAAGCGGGTGGAGAAGTGAAGAGTGGAATCATCGGCATAGGAGTGAACAGGACAGGAAGGGCGAATTAAAAGATTATTAATAAATAAAAGGAAAAGAGTGGGTAACAGGACAGAACCCTATATACAGTATATATACATATTAGGGTGCTTCTTGGTTATAGGGGCGAGAATTTTTTTTTTTTTAATTTAAACATCCTGCTCCCAGATTTGTTTCATGTAATGAAAAAACTATGTGTGTCAGTTTTCTTTTAAATTGCTTAATATTTAGAGGTCGCTCAAGAGCACTGAAATTTTAGCTAAGTACTGCTTATCACATCATGTTGCATTATCCCAGTTCTAGCCGATTTCTTTTTCGTTCAATTTTACATATTTCATCAGTTCACATGTTTTATATATTTTATTTTATTTTCTTCGTTTAATTTAGTCTTCTCTATATACTAGGGGTAAAACCAGTAGTGGGATTAATGGCCTGATAAGCCTGGGGCTGATTGATCCAAATGGGCCTATGGTAAAGTGACCAGACGTACAGCATTATGCTGTACTGTACAGCATTTTCATCTTCTGTACCGCATTGAAAGGCGTACAGCAAGACGTACAGCATTTTGAAATTTTGACTAAGATCTTCATCTAAGATTAAAAATTTATTTTTTGCATCTTTATAAAAAAAATTGCGTTAATAACACGCCGACTGCATTTCTGGCATTAAATAATAATCATCAGCCAATCATCATTCAATTAGTCGGTGTGAGTCGTCACGACTCATATGACATATCAAATATCTCCGACTAATGTCGTGTGACGTCATAGCGCATAACCAATCAATGCAGATTAGAAGTCTAATGAAACTGTTGTCACCAGGGGCGAAAAAATCACCATATGGAATTGCCGCCTGTTTGCAGTTGGCACGTGTTTCTGGGTGCGCCGGTATGCTTAAAATTGTGCTGTGACTACCTGAGTGATTATTATCAGTATTTATTATTCATTACTTTTGTTTATTCGGAATTAGAATTAGGAATCAGGAATTTCATTTATTAGACGACAGAAGATTAATTAATTAGGGTTAGGGCGTTAGGCCTATTAATTCATTATGTCTCAAACTAAAAAACGGCGGGAGTGCAAATTGACGGATGAACTAACAAAAGATTTCCCCTATATAAAAAAGTCCAAACCGGATGGATCTGTGT
>JAJOZX010004785.1:165000-212500 GCA_023014485.1 Bathynomus jamesi
ACCTAAAATTTGAATTAAAAATTATATTATTCTAAAATCTTAAATTTAGCAATTACAGAACGTGAACGACTTTGAGGAATAGCAGAATTATAAGGTCCTCTTACAAGGATTATAAAATTATAAAATTTCAAGATAGGTTTACTTAAGAGGTGGATTATGCTGAAGGCAATTCGGAGCAATCCAAGAATAAGCACCCCAAATCAATTTAGTGTGCTTTTCCTTGGATTGGGGTTAGGGTGGCAATTTAAAAAGGAGGACACTGCGTATATGACCGTACGTTAACATATAATATATATATATATATATATTATATATATATATATATGTTAACCTACGGCTACATACGCAGTGTCCTCCCTTTTGGAAATGGCCACCCTAAGGACAGAGTGCTCAAAAGGCGGACTGGCCGCCTAAAGCCGGACGTCTGGCCACCCTAATTGGGTCGAACGAGGGTGTTTATTCTTGGATTGGGATCACCTGAAGATCAGGGACCCCAGCCTTCTTTAGTTAGCTTTATAAGGCTAACTAACGAAAATATCACGACCTAACCTAACCAATCGTCAAGGGCGTACAGTTGACCTAACGATTGGTTATGTTAGGTCGTGATTTTTGTTAGTTAGCCTTATAAGGTTAACTAGAGAAGGCTGGGGGCCCTGATCTTCAGGTGATCCTTGGATTGTTCTAAAATGGAGTTAAAATGAAGTTAATTGCTCTAAAATGGTTAATTGAATGCACGGTTAGGTTAATTGTACGCCCTTGACGATTGGTTAGGTTAAGTCGTGATATTTTCGTTAGTTCTAACGAAAATATCACGACTTAACCTAACCAATCGTCAAGGGCGTACAGTTGACCTAACCTGGCATTCAATTAACCCAACCGTGGGCATTCAATAATTTTACCATAGATTTCGATATATTTATAAATAAGTCCTGAAATGTAAAAACCATTCAGAAGTTTCAGGGCAAGATGACAACATCAACTTTTCAAATTGAAGTGTTACCATTATTGGTTAAAGATCCACTGCCAGTAATAAATTGGTGTAAGGGAAAAAATCTTATTAAAAAAGTGATGCTGTGTGCTAATTGCGATCAAGCAATGACCTGGACAAAGTTTTCGAGGAATGTTGATGTTAAAATCCTTTAATTTGGATTGAGGTCGAACTGGGGTGCTTTTTCTTGGGTTGGGGTCTAACTGGGATGCTTTTTCTTGGATTGGGGACTTTGGGGTGCTTATTCTTGGATTGCTCCGGCAATTCTATATGTAGGTGCTGCCGAATTCCAACCAGTAATTTATTTACTTAAAAATATATATATTTCCGGAAACTTTCCGGACGCCGGACACCCCTCATGTATAATCGTGTAAGAACTACAATCATGTTCTGATTTATGTAATGATTAGTTCAATCTTACCATAATTCCTTGATTTCTATGCGAGAATTATGTGACATTTTCACGACAGCTATTACGTCATTGATATCCACATTATTGGTAAGATTAATGAGACACTACTGAACGTGCACTACCAAATTATAAAGCCAATAAAGTGTGTAATCTTATGCTTGCTGAAAGTTTGTAGTTTTTAAAAATTGGGTGGTTTTCTCTTTTTAATTTTTAAAATTATAAACTTATTGTCAAGTTTTAAATTATTGGTCTTAGAATTTGTCATTTTTATTATTTTGGTTTATAGCGCGCATTAGAATGTGTGTGTGTGTGAGAAACATTTTTAATGAAAGAGCGGTATTGCATATAGGTATGGGAATAGTTTAATAAAATCATTAACAGAATTTGAGGGCGAAATTGATTTTCCATTTGTTAATGTGAAAGCATTAAGGAAACTAATGTATTTGTAACTGTTTCAATAACGGTATGAACAACGTTACTGTTATCGTAAAACCACTTAATAACTTTGTATTCTCTAATTTTACAATTAACCTACTTTCTTAATATTACTTTTACAGTCACTTAAAACTAAATGAATAAAGATCATGGATCACCCGAAGATTATGGCCCCCAGCCTTCTTTAGTTAGCCTTATAAGGCTAACTAACGAAAATATCACGACCTAACCTAACCAGTCGTTAGGTCAACTGTACGCCCTTAACGATTGGTTAGGTTAGGTCGTGATATTTTCGTTAGTTAGCTCTATAAAGCTAACTAAAGAAGGCTGGGGCCCCTGATCTTCAGGTGATCCAAGATCATATTACGATTGTAAGAATGTGCGTAGTTATTTATATATATAAAAAAAACATTTTTAATTTTATACCCATTTAAACCTATTCATGAACCTTAACTTCAGTGTTTGATAAGTTTACGTTCTAATAAATATATTTATGAGTGTAAATAAATAAAAATAAATATCTTCACAATGACTTTACGATGATTTAAATTCATTGTCTAATTTTCGACTCTTAGTTCATTTATGGGATCACCTGAAGATCAGGGGCCCCAGCCTTCGTTAGTTAGCCTTATAAGGCTAACTAACGAAAATATCACGACTTAACCTAAACCAGTGGTTCTTAACCAGGGGGGCGCGCCCCCCTAGAAACAGGAATTTCTCTAATTGTATTTGTTATTCTCTTAACGAGAGCATGGGCTAATATTGAGAAGTTATTGAGAATGTTATTTTGATTGAAGGAGGGCGTGGAGGGAAGGACCAATTCCTAGAGGGGGCATGGTAGTAAAAAGGTTAAGAACCACTGACCTAAACAATCGTAAGTCAAGTGTATGCCCTTGACGATTGGTTAGGTTAAGTCATGATATTTTCGTTAGTTAGCCTTATAAGGCTAACTAAAGAAGGCTGAGGGCCCCGATCTTCAGGTGATCCCATTTATGTATTTGAAATTAATTAATTAAATTCTTATTGATGATTATATATAGTATTGATAACAACTATCTGTTTTATCTTTAATTAAGCGCTTAGTAATGCCTAAAGATTAAGGGCCAAATTATATAAAAATAAAGGATCACCTGAAGATCAGGGTCCCCAGCCTTTTTTAGTTGGCTTTATAAGGCTAACTAACGAAAATATCACGACCTAACCTAACCAATCGTGAAGGGCGTACAGTTGACCTAACGATTAGTTAGGTTAGGTCATGATATTTTCGTTAGTTAGCCTTATAAGGATAACTAAAGAAGGCTGGGGGCCCTGATCTTCAGGTGATCCAAAATAAATAGTCCAATTTCACACTTATTAAAATTATTGCAACAACGAAAATTGTAAAATTGTATTTATTTTATAAATAAAATAAAGAGTGAATTAGTCACTGAAGGGGCTACGTCGTAGCCAAAGTCGTAACACCGCTTCCCGTTGATCAGCGAAGTTAAGCGACATTGGGTCTGGATAGTAGTTGGATGGGGGACGGTCCTCCTCGTCCAGATTATGTAGCGACCCGTCGTTCGGATCCCACGGAAAACTGTAGGTCCCCTCCGTCATATGACCTTAGATGTTGCGAAGGAGGTTAAACAACCCCAATCATTATTATTAGTCACTGAAGTAAATGTATGCAAATGCTTTGAACGAGTTTTCTTTGTGGCAAAAATTATTGTCAGACGATTTTTTTTTCCAGCTTTTACCAATTTCTTTACTGAAGTGTTCCCTTTCATCGCCTTCTTCGTATCGTTGTCGTCTTCAACCTTCAGTAAACCTTTCTAAGGGCGTGACTATCCTGCAGTAGCAAAGTTACAATAAAGAAGATAAATGCAGCACACTACAAGAACCCCATCCTCCCAATCTGGAAAAACAAAATGGCGGTGGCAGGACCAACTAACTGCCGTTGCTTTAACCTCTCTCTTGGCATTGACCACGCAAGGACAAGTGGTTTTTGGAGGTAACGGAGATCGTGTGATGATGCCCGGGCCTCGTCATATCTCATGTCCCTTGACCAGTGAGATTTCTCCTTGTACTTGTAGAGTGATGTCCAAAGGTAAGTGTTAATGTCTTTTTTACGTTCCGTCCACTTTTTCTTTAACTTCATCGTTCACTTTCTTCCAACGCTTCCCACTTCTAATCTCATGTTTTTCTATAATAGAAGTTTCTTTTTTAACCAAATTGATAGCAGTAACCAAAACATTTTTCATGAAAGTGTCACATTTATTATATTCAAACTAAAAATATACACGGAAAAACTCTTGACCGTTATTTATATTATTATTCTTTTGTTGATCAAAGGTTTGGACGTCGTATGCGACAATGCTGACGAAAAACACATCCAGAGTGCTTTGGATATGCTTAAGAAAAAAACCTTCACTATTTACTGGATGAAGTTTAGGGGATGCTACCTTAAACGAATCAAAGATTACATCTTTTTGGGACTGGACGTCCGACATTTGAATATTATCCGTAGCAATGTGACCATCCTAGAGCATTCTTCTCTCTCCGCTTTAGGGCAATCACTAACTGACCTTGATCTGTCAAATAACGACATCAAAACTGTAAGTGAGATAATGGAACTTCAGCTGGGATTCTCTCTCTCTCTCTCTCTCTCTCTCTATATATATATATAATATGAAGCAAAAACGTCGCCAACAGAATTCGAACCCGGGACATCCTGAGGGGTAGTTGCGAGCGCTACCATTACACTACGACGAAATAAAAGTTAATACAGCTTGTTCATATATTTAAACGACCAAGGAAACATTTAACGCTTTCTTCTCTACAGTTATTTTACGATATTAGCCCTTTCGCACTCCTGGTAATGGCAGCATTTAATTCAAATCTATCTAGTATAGCACTCAGATGACATAGACGGAATAGTACGCTTGTTTTTTGTATCAAACAAAAATTCCCTCCCCACCATTCGATGGTAGCACCCGCTATTCTTACTCAGGAGGTTTCGCGTTCGAATCCTGGTGCGTTATTATTGTTTAATATACAGTATATAATTTATATTCAGGTTATATAAAACTGCAATAACCGCAGGAAATAAAATTCTAATAAAGTTTCAGCCTATATAATGAATGGGCCCTTTTTCACTTCGGAAGAAAACAGGGCAATCTGAGTGGTTGCTGGTCGAACTAAAACTGAATGGTCTGTTTTAGTTCGACCAGCGACCACTTACGTTTTCCTGTTTTCTTCAGAATTGAAAAAGAGCACATTTATTATATGGGTTGAAAACGTTATTCGGATCGTATTTTGTATTGTCTTGTTTTTTTTAAAGTTATATATATACACCTTACCTTACCTTATGTTGTTTCGTGCGTTGGTCTCTCTTCACACGGAGGTCAAGCTGGTGGCCCCGCCTCTAGGTCTGGCCTGGTGGAGGAGCGAGTTGCTTTCTTGCGCTCTCCACTGTACATAGCCAGGCACGCCCGGCTCATCTGGTACTGTCCTGAGCCAGGCATCCAGTCTTTTCTTGAAGACTTCAACTTTGACCCCCGTTACGTTTCTGAGATCCTTAGAAGCTGGTTGAAAAGTCTTGGCCCCCTGACAACCAAGCTATTTTCCTTCAGGGTTGAGGAGGTCCCTTGTCGTGCCTTTAATTTGGGAACACTACACATTCTGCCTTTCCTATTTTCCAGTGTTGTTTGAATGGTAATTGGATTTAGTTTGAGGTTTGGTACCAGTTTTTCCATCATTTTCCATATGTAGATTATGATGTACCTCTCTCTTCTTCTTTCCAGTGAGTACAGATTTAGTTTACGTAGTCTTTTCCAGTAGTTGAGGTCTTTGCAGCCATCAATCTTGGCTGTGAAATGCCTTTGCGTTTCTTCTAGAACTATATATATATATATATATATATATATATATATATATATATATATATATATATATTAAGGTGAAGTAAAAGGGGGGCAAATATTTTTTTCTATTTGCTGATCGGCGATATGCGCAATAGTTGCCACTATATGCAAATAAACTCCTTACCAATTTTCAGCCAAATAAGTGTTCATCTTCAAGTCCCGTAGTGGGTGTAATGTTCTCTCGAAAACATGAGCGTAAGCATACAAGATAACTAAGTTTTGTATCCTTGTTACAAGTGAAAGATGATGAAGAGTGATATTATATATTACATGCAGCGCTTCGCTGATTGTATCAGATTCTCATTACAACCACCCAGAACTCACCACGAGGATGTGGCTGCATATCGAATTCCACCCTATCCCACCCATCCACCCTACAACGAGACTCACCTGCTCATAGATTCAATCCATTTAGTAGGACAAATTTTGTAGTCAGACTTTGTCTGAAAGCTTGGCAATAATTTCCTGGATTCTATTCTCGTTCTAATGAAGCCATCACGATCAACTTCTCCACAGACCGCAGCAGATGCTTCTGTTACTGTTCGCACTGCACGCTCAACTGCTTGTGTGTAACATGGGAATTTACAAAAGTCAAAGTATCCAATCGCTTTTTCATCAGTAAAAGTTCCTAGACTGTTGTCAGACAGGTGCTTAGTGAGTGGAGGATCAAATCTTTCCAAAGGTCCAACCAATCATGCTAGCGTAATCAGCCGCTTCAAAGTTCAACTTTGGCACTTTAAAGTGTCGAAAACCATCAGTTGCCTAAGGAGTCTCTCTCGCTTTCAGCATCTTTCGAACTCCCAGCTAATGGATGTGCCGACGATTGTCTGTAAGCATCGCTATTATTAGATTTTCCTGATGTGCAAAATGATCATTTCTTTGTATCACAGGATGAATAACTTTTTCAGTTCTTCAGGCAAATGCCTACAATTTTTCAATCATAGAATAGAGATGCCTTGCTCCATTAGTAATGTTTGAATTAATCTTGATTGAAAACCAACAAGGAGCATATATCTTTGCAATAAATTTAGCCAGTATTACCAACGATTTTATTCGGGGTTGCAGAAGCAACGTACAGTCTAAGTATTCTGTTAGCAGTAGTGAACCATCTAGCATGAAACAGTCGACCTGGTTGACGGTTACTTAGATCACTAGAGATCTTTCCACTAATTATAACTATGCAGATATCTCTTAAGTACTTCTGATCACTACTAAACTCCACATCGTCCAGTTCCTGTGGTAAGTTGACATTAATTGGAATAAATTGAACAGGGGGCAGTGTTTCCCAATTCGCAAGCTGCTTGACAATTTTCCTGCTGAAACATGAAGGGCCACGTGTGCCACCATCTAGATGGTGCATGAAATGTCTTAAGAGCAGCTCATTTGCACGCAATAAGCATACAGCTCTTTCAAGAGGTCTCTTCAAATTTTCTTCAATTACACCAGTACACATTTGAAAACTTGTCGATCGATTTTTACAAACTAGTTGGTGATTATATATAATTTGAGTGCGCTGATCTCAAACATATAGTTAGTTTTTCCCTATCACGTATGGTTTTCTTACTACAGGGTGTGTCGTAAATCCCCCATTTATCCCCAAATGTGAACCATCTTATCGAGACCAACATTGGATTGCACATGCTAAACCATAAATTTTGTTGTTATAGGCTAAGTAACCCTTACATAATAATGTAGGGTAAATATATATAACAACCAGTCCCATTCCCAGCAAAATACTCTCTCCCCTCCCATCAATGGGTGGTTAACATTTGGGGACAGATGAGGTATTACAACACCCCTTGTAGCACGAAATCTTTAGGTGATAGAGTAAAACCTAATTAAAGCAGAATTAAATAGCTCCTAGCTCTTGGACAAGCATATTGCTTGTTTATGAAAGAATAAAAAAATAACTGAAAGAAACAAAATATATTTACCTTCTTGCAAACATTTCAGGACTTATTCCAAGGACTTAAGACTACGAAGGTAGATCTGACTAATGACGACTAAACCGGTGCTTCTTTGATGTTTTCTTATGCTGTGTGTTAGGCTGATCTCGTTGCAGACACCAGCAGTAATCCGCCATCATATTTGTATGCCATCTTCCTTGATATCTTCTTTCCATGGTTTTGATGTCCTGGTGAAATCGTTCCCCTTGCTCCTCACTGACATCTCCGAGATTTTCGGGAAAACGGTCAAGATGCGAAAATAATAAGTGAACTTTCAGGTTCATGTTGCAGCCTAAGGCGCAAAACTTTTTAAGCATATTTTCCACCAGTCTTTCATAATTTTGGCTTTTGTAGTTTCCCAAGAAGTTTTCAACATCTTTGAAACCAAGCCATGCTTCTTTTTCTTTATTGGTCATTGTGTTCAGGAAATGATCGTCTGTCAATAACTTTCTAATCTGAGGACCTATAAAACACCTTCCTTTATTTTCTCGTAGCTAATCTTTGATATTTTGAACAAATGTACTTGAAACACACCTTCTCTATTCAATGCTTTGACATACTGCTTCATCAAGCCTAACTTAATGTGCAAGGGTGGCAGGAGGATTTTATTTGGTTCAACTAGATGTTCATGTAAAATGTTCTTTGATCCTGGGGTAAGATTCTCTCTAGGAGGCCAAGTTTTCCTCTTCCAGTGCTGGTCACGTGCTCGACTATCCCATTCGCAGATGAAACATGGCATCTTAGTGTATCCTGATTGCTGCCCAAGTAACACGAAAAGGACTTTGAGATCCCCACACAATATCCATCTGTGATTTTGATACTGAATTTTTTCCAGAAGCAGTTTTCAGTTATCATAGGTCTCTTTTAAATGAGTAGAATGGGCCACTGGGATTGATGCATATTTGTTACCGTTGTGCAGTAACACTCCTTTTAGACTGGTTTTAGAGGAATCTATAAACAACCTCCAGTCACTGGTTTGGTATTCGATGCCTAGCTTGCACACTAATCCTGTGATGTCCTTGCAAAATACCAAGGGACCATCATCTTCGAAAAAAGGCACGAAGTCTTTCTCACGATTTCTGTACCAAGCGAAGTATGTGTCGGATGCCACTAAATTGTTCTCCTGCAATCTAGACCCCAAAAGTTCTGCAGAGTCCTTAGGCAGATTCAAATCCCTGACTAAGTCATTTAGTTCGGCTTGGGTTAATGGTTTAGGTCACAGGGGTGGGGAAACTTTTCAGTACCAAGGGCGAAAATCGATAACATAAACACCTCCGCGGGCGTCTGGCAAAGAAATGTATACCCACTTTGTTCGATAATACCAGCTATGAGGATAATAAATATATTACTTTTTATATGTTTTTTAATAAAGAATTTTCTCCTGAATCTAAATATGTAATTATTTTTATTAAACATTGAAGAACAAAAACGTTACAGATGTTTAAATTATAATTATTATTTTCGAGACTTCATGTGCGATATTTTCTAATATTTTAACCGACTGTTTTGAGATACTTATGTTTAGTGTTGATATTGAAGCATAAATGTTGTAATTATTAGTTAATTCAAAAAATTTACAAATTCCATGGTTAAATGACACTTTATCTAAGATGTTTGACGTCTTCCAGAACGTTGTTTTTGTAAGTTTTGCACAGTGCCATCGGTTTCAAACTTATCTCGTATACGTGCAAAAATATTAGAAAATATCGCACATGAAGCCTCGAAAATAATAATTATAATTTAAACATCTGTAACTTTTTTGTTTTTCAATTTTTAATAAAAATAATTACATATTTAGATTCAGGAGAAAATTCTTTATTAAAAACATTAAAAAGTAATATATTTATTATCGTCATAGCTGGTATTATCGAACAAAGTGGGTATACATTTCTTTGGGACACGCTGTATATAAGATGTATTTTAAAAAGCTATTTGCTGGGCTGTAAATAAATAATTTTTAGTAAATAATAAATACCTAAGCGGGCGAATTGAAATTAGCTCGTGGGCGAAATTTCGCCCGCGGGCGAGGGTTTCCCCACCCCTGGACTTTAGGAGGATCTCGGTCAGCTGTTGGCTGTTCATAAACATCATCATTGTCTGGATTTGGAGCTGAATCAGAATCTGAATTGTATTGATCCAGACTCTCGGGTGGGCGGGGAGTAGGAACTTCTGGACCATGGGGTACCGGCCTTATTGCAGATGGAAGACTTGGGTATTGAAGGCTCTCTTTATTCTTTGCATTATAACCTTTAACATTGCAAGAACAGAAGTAGCAGTCGTCGGTATGGTTTCTAGGCTCGCGCCATACCATAGGGATCCCAAATGGCAAACTTTTCTTTTTACCTTTGCTCCAATTCCTTAGTGCCGCAACACACGTAAGACAAACCTTGTGTGGAGCCCAACTTTTGTCTTGATCTCCTAATTTAATTCCAAAATAAGCATGATAAGCTCTCTTAATGAAGGTCGTTACATTTGTCCTTTGTTTTACAACAACATACCGACCACAAATATAACAAAATATGTCTGGACTATGGGTACATCCTCTAGAAGCCATTATTAAAATTTTAAAGACGTAATGTTAGAATTATCTATCTGAAAAATATGAAAAAACGAAATTAATTAAAGATAAAAAGGTAAAAAATTACAAAACGCCCCAAATTGTTTTGCTAATAACTTTAAAACTGTGGGTGATAGAAAAAAACTGGTAGCATTTTTGAATTCAGCGCAGCGAACTGCTTCAGAATCATAACTCGAAATAAAGAAATCGATTTTCATGCAGACCGGTGTTATTCGGATTGCTCCGCCAGATTCATCAGTGTTAACAACAGTGCCGTTGCATCACAGCCAACAATAATAAGAGTTTTGCTGTCAATATTATTTTGCCACAGGAAATCCATGATGCTAGCAGCAGTATCTTTTGCTGATCCTGACGGGGGAGTTACATGACCAATGTACTTGAAACCTGGTTCTTCAATCAAAGTTACGTGTTCTTCACTAATAGTTGTACGGAAAAATTTATACCCCTTTTTTTTACCTGTGCAATAGTTTTACCTCTACGACCATCAAAATATAGGCCTTTGAAAGAGTGTTCAACACACTCAACCGGTTGATATTGAATTTACTGTGTTTTCCGATACTTCTTCGTTCGCGACGAATTTTACTCCTATCGATGACTTGAGATGGATCATCCTCTTTGATAATCCCAAAATCTTCCAACAATGCTAATGTTATAGTTGCAGTTGCTCTGTCGGAGACCCCCATGCCTTTCACACTCTCTAGCAACACGAGGTAAATGTTGTCTCATTTGTTTTATTCTTTGAGCATCACTATGAGACATTGATGTTGAGGGTGTTGTGGTCAAGTAGTTTCCTTCAAAGCAAATTCAGTGTCACCTACTGTACTTCCTATTTCATCTGTGTCTGTGTCAGTATGACTATCAGACATTTGCAATGTTGATAAAATATTTTCTTCAGCTTTGTCGATTGAATACATTCTCTGTTCCTCTCATGCAGTCTCATTGCTCTCTTTCTCAACTTACTTGTTTTTTCAACATCCCACATCAGCCATATACATTTTTCTATCTGTTCGTTGATCTATTAAAAATTCTCTTTCATCTAGGGCTACTCCTTTTATCTTTGCACAAATACAATCAGCGAATACCTTACAATCGCAAGTCGAATAGCTTTCAATTCCTTCTCCGAACTTTGTAAGTTGGGCTACGTAACTTGGAGTCTTATTCCGGCTTTTAAATCCTTTTAACAACTTTGAGTATTTCAAACGATTATCTTTAATCTTGTCAACAACATCTTATGATTGGTATTGAAGCTCTCTGCCACAGTGTTTCAATGGCAACAACCACTGTTTCATAGATATCCCTCTGAGGTGGTTCCTTTCCACTTTGTGGTGTCATATTGTATCTATTCCAAGTGTAATGAATTATCACATCTCCACATGAAAGCAAGACATTATCTTTAAACTCACAAAGGGATCCTGAGAATACAAGGCAATCAATTTTTCCTCTTGTCGTAGGTTTAGTCTTCATCTTGAGAATATTGAATACTATTGGATTGTCTTTTTGTCACAGCCTCTCACGATAAAGTAGTGAAATGCATTGCCAGCTGCGAACACACAAACGCGCCACATGAGTAAGAGATACGCCAGACATACAATGTTTAAGCAGATTATACTAAATCACACAAGAATAAACAACAGGGTTGGTATGAAAAACAGGTTAGAGTGAATCATATAAAGACAAGCACATCCTGCGGGGCATGAAGATGAGTTTCATTATAATAAATATTTTGCAGGATAAATGTTGGATATAATAGGAAACTTTTCCACATATCGCCGGAATAATTTCGGAGTTTTTTTTTCACTCCACCCTAATATACCTTTCAACCTTTCAAATGTTCCGTGCGATGATTCCTCATTTCACGAAGGTCAAGCTTGTCACTCCTTCTCTTCGAGTTGGCCTGGTGAAGTAGAGAGTTGGTTCCTTGTGCTCTCCACCTCACACAGCTAGGTACGCCCGGCTGATATGAGATTGTTCTGAGCCAGCTATCTAATCTTTTTTTGAAGATGTTCACCGCTACACCACTCGTGTTCCTTAGTTCCTTGGGCAGCTGGTTGAACACTCTTGATCTTCTCACAACAAAATTATTTTCCTTCAGGGTTGAGAATATTCCCTGTCTTGCTTTTAATTTGGGAACACGACACAGTTTTCCTTTCTTACTTCCCGCTGTTGTACGCGTGGTTATAAGGTTCAAAGTAAGATTAGGGACTACGTAGTTCCTCCATTATTTTCCAAATGTAAATAATGATGTATCTCTTTTCTTTCCAACGAATACAAATTTAATTCGCGTAACCTTTCCTCGTAATTTAATTCTTTGCATCCATTGATCTTGACTGTGAAGCTTCTCTGAATCCCTTCTAGTTGGCTAATGTCTTCTTTTTTTATATGGGGATGTTAAAACCAAGCAATACTCCAAATTGGGTATGATCAGTGTTTTCAACAGAGGAATCATTATATTCCTATCCCTGCCTTTAAAAGTTCTCAGTATCTGTCCAGTTATTCTTTTTGCTCTGTATATTGCCATCTTATTTTGACTAAAATTTCGCGTCATCATTCATTACAACTTCTACATATTTTGCTTTAGAATTTTTCTGAACTTCCTGTCTATTTGGGATATAGTACGAGTATTTCATGTATTTTAGGTCCTCCATTCTTCTGTACCTTAATACTTGAAATTTCTCAGTGTTAAATTTCATATTATTGCCTTCAAGCCAATTATAAATTCTGTCCTTGTCTATATCCTCCGAGTTTCTTATTTTTTTCTATTAATTTTTGTCATCGGCAAAGGACGTTACTCTGCTGTCGCCGATAACTTTCTCATCCATATCAGTTAGCATGATTATGAAGAGTAACGGAGCTACTACTGTTCCTTATGGTACTGAGCTAAGGACCTCTTACTCTGATGGTTATTCCTTGAACTCTAACGATTTGCTGCCGCTCACTAAGGAAATTATATACCCATTTTCTTACTTTTCCTGTTATTCCCATATATTTCGGTTTGTGTGCTAGCTATGATTCCATGGTCACACTTATCGAACGCCTTGGCAAAATCTGTGTATATTACATCATAGTTTTCATAACTTTCAAGTGCATCAATAATGTTGTTATAGTGTTCCATTAGTTGTGATAATTAAATGTTGGTTATCATCTAATTTTTTCCGAGTTTCCAAAAAATCATAGATATTTTCTCTAACTATTCTTTCAAATATTTTAGTGAGATGAGATGTAAGCGACACTGGCTTATAGTTTTTGGCCTCGGGTCGATCTCCTCCGTTATATACTGGAACTATGTTCGCTCTCTTCACGATGCTGGGTATTTCTCCGTGTGTCGTGTGAGCGTCTCCATATCCAATGTAGGAGCTTAACGATTGCATTTTTGCAGATTTTGATCAGTGTGGCATTCCATTTGTCCGGTCCTGCCACTGAGTGTGCTCTTAGTTTCCCTATAACTTGTGTGATATCATTTGTTGTAAAGTCGAAGTCCGTTATACTTTCCCCTTGTAGTTCTTATTCAAAGAACGCATTTCTATCGCATATTAGTTTATCAGTTTTGGGGATACTGAAAGATGATTCATACTGAGCTTCTTAATATTTCAGATATCTCTGTTAGATCAACAGATAAAGTATTGTCTTCATTTTCCAAGGGTTCGATAGTCGTGTGATTTTTCGACTTCTTTTTGCAAAATTATGGAAGTACTTTGAGTTAACCTTTACCGCTTCTATAGCGTCTTCTTCTTTCTCTGTATGCTTCTCAATTAGGTCCTGTATTTTTCTGTTTTTGTCTTTGCAGTTTCTTAATTTTACAGTTACTCTTTTTCTCTTGCGGAACATTGACTTCTTTTGTCTCTGGAACTTGCTTCTCTTTCCTCTGTTGCATTTTTGGGACATGCCTTTCACAATTTCCAGCGTCTTCTCCTCTAACATAACACTGAACAACAAAATAAAACTGTTTCTTTTCTCCTTCGAATGAATTTATGTGATTCCACTGTACTTCTTTACGCTGATTACAAATTTGAAAACATAATTTTTCTATCACCCACCAATTTCGAAAGAAATGTAAATGAAAACTGATAGATTTTCTTACTTTTTGGATATATTTAATCTTACAAAAAAGAAGAGTACCTTCCTTAAAATTGTTTGCAGCTGATTTTCACTTATAATTAGTATTTGGGGCTTCTCTTACAAGTGTCCAACAGTAGTCGGCTAACATCCTGGGGTACTACTTTTCCATGGTTGATATGTCCTGATGAAATCTCGCCATGTTCATCGCTGACAGTGCCCAGGTTTGATAGTAAGAAGTCCAGGTGGGAGTGCAGGAAATGCATTTTCAAAGACATGTTACACCCCATGGCTTGGTAAACACTACGCAATTGCTCCACCAGGGAAACATAATTTTCTGATTTGACGCTGCCGAGGAAATTTGTAGTCACTTCTTTAAAGCTTTACATGCTAGTCTTTCAACCTCATTCAATGAGTCATCAAATGCAGTGTCTTTCATCACTTCTCTGATCTGCGGGCCCACAAAAATGCCTTCTTTGATTTTCGCTTCGCTGATTCTAAGGAACTTCTGTTTTAGATATAGAAATTCAGGTCTGTCTTTATTCATGGCTTTTACAAACATTTTCATCAAACCAAGTTTGATATGGAAAGGTGGTGAGAAAAATTTTGCTCGATCTACTAGGGGTTGATCGGCAACATTTTTCTGTCCTGGAACCAAATTTTGTCGAAGTGGCCACTATTTCTGTGTATAATGACTCCTCTTAGCTCGGCTGTTCCACTCGCAGAGGAAACAAGAGAACTTTGTGTATCCTAATTGTAAGCTGAGAAGTGCAATCACTTTCAGATCACCACAGATATGCCAGGAGTGTTTATCATAGTCAATATGTTTCAAAAGTAACTGCATATTGTCATATAATTCCTTCATATGAACTTTGTGTAATCGGAACCGAAGGATAGACATTACCGTTGTGCAATAGTACAGCTTTCAGACTCCACTTTGATGAATCGACAAAAATAAAAAAGCTTCCATTCCTTAGGATTGTGTTCTCGACCAAGTGCCTCCAAGAGAGCGTTCACTACATCATTACAATACACTAAATCACTTTCCATAGAGAAAAACGATGTGAAGTGTGCCTGACGCTCTTAAGAAATGATATTTTTGCAGTCTTTTGAAGAGATTCCAACGTTTTAATCTCTAACCTAAGAACTCAGCCTGATTTTTATATAGATTCAACTCTCTGACAAGATCATTTAATTCTGACTGAGAAATTAAATGAGGTTTATCTGATGAAGGTGGTTGAAATGGTGTATCCATGTCATCTTGTCTGTCCAAAGGTTCATTACGAGATTCATCATCAGGTTCACCATCATCCAAAGTCCATGTCTTTGGTGGGTTTGCAACCGGCAAATCGTCACAATGTGATAATGACAACTAGATGAGTTATGTGTGTTTTTGGCTTTGTTTCTCTATAGTAGCATTTGTCGTTATAGTGAAATCCACCATTATTGGCATTGGTTGTTCCGAAAAACAAGGCTTTTTCTCGCTTGAGCATCTTAAGGAATGGTATGCATCGTGTGAATAAAAGTACTAAACATTATATATATATATATATATATATATATATATATATATATATATATATATATATATATATATATATATATATGTTATATATATATATATATATATATATATATACATATATATACATACATACATATACAGGGTGTTTCAGGAGGAAAGGTCAATACTTCGTGAGGTGATAGTATCGGTCATTGTGAGAAAAAAAGTTCATATGAACATGTCTAATTCTGAATGGTTGCGGAGAGAGAGCTGTTTGAATCTACAAATACAAAAGCATTGTTAATGCCAATCAAGAAAGAGAAACCAATTACTGTTTCTAACATTTAATGTTTAAACATTGGCATTTTGAATGGTATCAGATACAGAAATGACAAATTTGTTACAGTTTACAATACGTTTTCGAAAATCCCACCGTCAACCTCAATGCACTTTGCAACTCGTGTGCGAAGATCGCGTGTTGTTCGTTTGAGTTGAACTTGACGTTCCTTTATGCGGGCAGCAGCATCCAAAATGCGCGCGAGCAATTCGTCTCGTGTATCCACCTTTCTTTTGTAAACTGGATTTTTATCTGAGAGTTACGAGTGTTGTTGATACCGTCACGGGTGAAAGTAGCTTCATCGGTGAACAGTATTAATCGAAGCAATCAGCGATTAGCATTTACCCAATGACAAAATTCCAGTCGCATGGCAGGGTCTCCTGGTTGAAGGTGTTGTACACGCTGTACATGATATGGATGTAAACCTTCCTCACGTAATGTTCGCCATACTCTTGTGTGTGGTACACCGAGACGTGTCGAAATTCTTCGTGAGCTAGTAGTAGGACTACGCTCTACCAACTGAAGAATGTTTTCCACTTCATCCACATCTTGTTGACCTTCACGTTCAGATGAAACATGAGCCCTGGGAAGTGTACCAATCTCACGCAATGTGTTGAAAACCCTGGTAAACACTCTTCGATCCGGAATTCTGCGGTTCGGAAACCGTCGACGGTATTCTGCAACAGCAGCTGTTGTACTTCCATCGCAAAAACCGTAGACATACACCATATCTGCACATTCGGCATGTGTGAAGGTGTGTGGCATTCTTAACACTGCTTCAAACACCAAACAATGTCACTCACAACAGTCAGCTGTCGATTGGCTTATGTTACATGCTTACATTACAGCTCACATGGTTCAAGGTTATAGGGGAGGGAAGGGGGAGGAAGAACTGCGCGCGCATCAGATTCAAACAGCTCTATCTCCGTAACCATTCAGAATTAGACATATGTCCATATGAACTTTTTTTTTTCACAATGACCGATACTATCACCTCCCGAAGTATTGACCTTTCCTCCTGAAACACCCTGTGTATATATATATATATATGCAGTACACTTAAATACTGTAAATATATTCATATTATATGTAAATATAAATAATAATAGATGGCCAATCTAGATGGCCACTGTTCTTCTCCTAAAGCTATTAACAGTGGTGTTCCTCAGGGTTCTGTCCTGTCATCCACTCTTTTCCGTTTATTTATTAATGATCTTTTAATTCGCAATTTCGCACCTCCTGTCCTATTCACTCCTATGCCGATGATTCCACTCTTCACTTCTCCAGCCGCTTCCCAAAGCGTCCCTCATCGCAGTCACTTCATGAGTCGCGTAGGACGGCTATGGGACACCTCACCTCTGATCTTTCTGCTATATCTGATTGGGGCAGAAAAAACCTTGTGGCTTTCAATGCCTCAAAAACTCAGTTCCTCCATCTGTCTACTCGTCACAATCTTCTACACAACTACCCCCTTACCTTCAATAACACACAACTCAATCGTTCTTCTTCTCTTAACAGTCTTGGCGTTTCCTTTTCTCGCGATCTTTCCTGGAAAGATCACGTATACTCTCTTTCTGAAACAGCTTCTAAGAGGTTTGGTATGCTGTACCGCCTCTGCGGTTTCTTCACCCCCACTTAGTTGCTGTCTCTGTATAGGGGTCTTGTTCGCCCCTGTATGGAGTATGCTTCTTATGTGTGGGTTGTTTCAACTCACACAGCCGTACTTGATCGGGTGGAATCAAAGGCTTTTCGTCTTATCATTTCCCCGCCTCTTACTGATTGTCTTCAGTCTCTCTCCCTCTCTCTCTTCGCCGCAATGTTGCCTCACTCTCTATTTACTATCGCTCTTATAACGGACATTGCTCTTCTGAACTGTCTAACTGCTTGCCTCCTCCTTTAAGGAGAGCATGCAGTACCAGACTTTCTACACTTTCTCATTCCTTTTCTGTTCAAGTCTTTAGTGCAAGGGTTAATCGGTATTTTCAGTCTTTCGTCTATTCAACCGGTTAACTCTGGAACAATCTCCCTCAATCCATCTTTCCTCCTCCTTTTCCTCCTCCTATCTTTCAAAAACAGAGTGTCTAGGCATCTCGGAAAAACCCGGACCTTGATTTTGGTTCTCTTCTTCTTCTATGTGTGGGGGGGCGCTTTTGCGGGCATTTGCCCTTGGCCTCTCCTTCCTGCATAAAAAAAACAATATAAAGATTTTATAAAAAATAAATGACTAACAATAAATCTCGTATTATGGTGCAAACTGAGGAATGCAATCTCGATCTCAAAGGATTTTAAATTGCAAATCCCTCAAAAACTATGAGTGATAGACAATTTTTGTTTTCATTTTCCTAATCAGCGTAAACACGAACATAAATATCACCCACATTTATCAAAAGGACAGAATCTTTGTTGAACAGTGTAATTAGCATCTCTTCCGTTATCTTGGTCTTAAAAATGGTTTACGAGTCCATTGCTTCCATACTGGATGTAACACCTTCCCAGTTTATAGCTTTGGAGTGAAAATTCAAAATTTTGAATTTGCTTCTTTTTATAGTGTGCGCGCGCGTTTCTTTCCTGTTGCTTTTCTATTGGTTGTTATTTCAATAATGTTGTTATCAGATATTATAGTTGGAAATATTTCTATGTTATCGATTTGGTTGCTGTTGTTTGTGAATACCAAATCTCGGCAGTTGTTTTTTCTTGTATTTTCTGTTATTTCTTGTGTTAACATAAATTCATCGGCTAGAGCTAGGAGCATTTTTGCCTGCTCCTGGTCTTCCTGTGTGCCCCCCTTGTCTTGGTGTATACATATATTTTTTCCTATCCTTTTATATTTCATAAATGGAAAATTAAAATTACCACAAAGAAAAATATTTGGGGTTGGAGAGAGTAAATCTTTTACTTAGTTTCTGACCTCTGTAATGAAATCTGAGAATTTTGAAGGTGGCGTGTTTGGGGGACTGTATATTACAATTAGTACCATATTTAATTTTTCGACTTTTGCTGCTACACATTCTTTGTAGTTGTTTGAAGTACTTATAATACTTTCCGCCATGTGTTTCTCGCATGTATAAATAGCACACCCTCCTTACACCTTACTGTTCTTATATATATATATATATATATAATATATATATATATATATATATATATATATATATATATAATATATATATATAATATATATATATATATATATATATATATATATATATGATGAATAAAACCACGAAGGAAAGGAAACACAAAAAGGTGCTCAAGCGCTTTCGTCTAATGACATCCTCAGGAACACTGAAGTACATAAAGGGTTACGGCCTATATATAGGTTACAGAAAAAAAAAAAAAAATAACATACACACAAACTATATATATATATATATATATATATATATACACACACACACACACACACATATATACATATATATATATGCAATAAACGGAGAAGTAAAAATAAAAATTAAAAATTAAAGGATTAACAAAGAGGCATACAGATTTGTAAGGAAAAATATCGATTTTTAGCACAATATCGAATGAATTATAAAAATACAAATTTATACTGGAAATCTGCCCGGGTTTTAACACTTTGCCTTTTATAGTCAAGTTTCGATATATATAAAAATAAAATGAAGATTAAAAGTTAATAAAGTAGCATACAAGTTTACCAAAGATTTAGCGTCCTACCCTTTTTATCTAAATCTGTTTTGAAGGAATTCAAACCAACAGGATCGAGTTGAAAAAGACCTTTGCTTATATTGAAGTTATTTGAAAGTTGGATAATGGCAGACTCAAAAATATTTCTATTAACAATGTTGCTGGAGTGGAATAAAACTGAAGCATTATTCCAATCAATACAGTGGGATAACTCTGACAAATGGACAAAAAGAGCACTGGACAACTGTCCTGTTCTAACGGAATATTGATGCTGTTTTATACGTGTTTGCAAATCCTTTCCCGTCTGACCTATGTAAAAGGAATCACATTGTTTACACCCAATTTTATAGATAATGCCTGAATTATTGGTAGGGCTATTTTTTACTATGATATTTTTCACAATATTGTTATATGAAAATACTACATTGATATCCAAAAGTTTAAGTACATTAGCAATGCCTAAAAAGCCCGGGAAAAATGGAAGTACTAAAATATTTTTTGACAAAGTACGAGTGTTATTATTGACACGATAGAAAGTTCGTTTTGCCTTGTTGAGACAAGATTCCATAAACGCAGATGGATAACACACATAACTTCCAATACCGTTGATTTTTTTTCCAATTCGGCATCGATGTATTCCGGACTGGCGATCCTAAGGGCGCGGAGAAACATTGATGAAAAAATGGCCTTCTTAGTGGGGGTGTCATGTCCCGAGTAAAAGTGTACGTAGGACAAATTGTTTGTTGTTTTCCGATAGATACTAAACTTAAAAACTGGGCTTTCCCTATGTACACGCACATCCAAAAATGGGATTGAATTGTCTTGTTCCACTTCTAAGTAAACTTAATGGAGGGGACTTGATCATTTAACTGAAGGAGGAAGTTATCCAGGTCACGATTCATGGGCCAGATACACAAAATATCGTCGACGTACCGCAACCAAGGGATGCCAACCCCAGGATTCTCGGAATGTAAGTAATTTCGAAAACTCCATATAAATATTGGAGATGAGGGGCGATAAGGGGTTGCCCATGGCCATCCCAAAAACTTGTTGATAATACTCGTTATTGAAAGTGAATTTACAGTCTTTGATGCAAAGCTTAATAAGTTCCAAAACAATGTGTGAAGGTAGTGGCATGTCATACTTATGTAATTCTTGGGAGAGAAAGTCAAGCATATCGTCAATCGGCACTTTTGTAAACAATGAACAAACGTCAAAACTGATCAATCTATCGTTAGTTTCAGTACGTGCATTATTCAATTTTTCAGTAAGATCCATGGAATTTTTTACATGTGAATCAGAGATAGTTCCGAGAATGGGGGACAAGACTTTGACAAGCCATTTGGAGAGTTTATAAGTAATAGAGCCCACCGAGCTAATAATAGGGCGCATAGGGTTGCCAGGTTTGGGTTTTAATAAGACCGTAAAGGTAGGGCAGAGAAGGTGAAGTGGACATGAAAAGCGGAATTAAATCCTTATGATCTTTGAGAATGCGTTTCAAGCCACTATTAAATGATTTGATGACGTCATCCTGCGGGTTCTTCCTATGTTTGCTGTATGTGGCGGGGTCCTGGAGAAGCTCGTTCATCTTTCCGATGTAGTCCACTTTGTCCATAATAACTATGGTGTTAGCCTTGTCTGCTTTAGTAATATGGAGCTCCCCATCTTTTTTTAATTGTGAGAGGCCATCGCGAAAACGTTTAGGAAAGTTATCTTCGTAATTACCATTCGCCGCACTATAAACGAGGCCTTTAACTATGTTAAACAAATACTGAGGGAGATTACACTGTTTTTCAAAACACGCGAGACTAACAAATTTGTAAAGCCGAAGGTTTTTTAACAATAAAAAAGGACATACCATATCCAAGGGCACTTTTTGCATCGTCACTAATGTTTTTCGAGGTAGAACCTGCAGGATGACGTCATCAAATCATTTAATAGTGGCTTGAAACGCATTCTCAAAGATCATAAGGACTTAATTCCGCTTTTCATGTCCACTTCACCTTCTCTGCCCTACCTTTACGGTCTTATTAAAACCCACAAACCTGGCAACCCTATGTGCCCTATTATTAGCTCGGTGGGCTCTATTACTTATAAACTCTCCAAATGGCTTGTCAAAGTCTTGTCCCCCATTCTCGGAACTATCTCTGATTCACATGTAAAAAATTCCATGGATCTTACTGAAAAATTGAATAATGCACGTGCTGAAACTAACGATAGATTGATCAGTTTTGACGTTTGTTCATTGTTTACAAAAGTGCCGATTGATGATATGCTTGACTTTCTCTCCCAAGAATTACATAAGTATGACCTGCCACTACCTTCACACATTGTTTTGGAACTTATTAAGCTTTGCATCAAAGACTGTAAATTCACTTTCAATAACAAGTATTATCAACAAGTGTTTGGGATGGCCATGGGCAACCCCTTATCGCCCCTCCTCTCCAATATTTATATGGAGTTTTTCGAAATTACTTACATTCCGAGAATCCTGGGGTTGGCATCCCTTGGTTGCGGTACGTCGACGATATTTTGTGTATCTGGCCCATGAATCGTGACCTGGATAACTTCCTCCTTCAGTTAAATGATCAAGTCCCCTCCTTAAGTTTACTTTAGAAGTGGAACAAGACAATTCAATCCCATTTTTGGATGTGCGTGTACATAGGGAAAGCCCAGGTTTTAAGTTTAGTATCTATCGGAAAACAAAAACAATTTGTCCTACGTACTCTTTTACTCGGGACATGACACCCCCACTAAGAAGGCCATT
Organism: Bathynomus jamesi; assembly: GCA_023014485.1. NCBI lineage: Eukaryota > Metazoa > Arthropoda > Malacostraca > Isopoda > Cirolanidae > Bathynomus > Bathynomus jamesi. The sequence goes on from JAJOZX010004785.1 coordinate 187,571, forward strand.
TTTTCACCAATGTTTCTCCGCGCCCTTAGGATCGCCAGTCCGGAATACATCGATGCTGAATTGGAAAAAATCAACGGTATTGGAAGTGATCTGTGTTATCCATCTGCGTTTATGGAATCTTGTCTCAACAAGGCAAAACGAACTTTCTATCGTGTCAATAATAACACTCGTACTTTGTCAAAAATATTTTAGTACTTCCATTTTTCCCGGGCTTTTTAGGCATTGCTAATGTACTTAAACTTTTGGATATTAATGTGGTATTTTCATATAACAATATTGTGAAAAATATCATAGTAAAAAATAGCCCTACCAATAATTCAGGCATTATCTATAAAATTGGGTGTAAACAATGTGATTCCTTTTACATAGGTCAGACGGGAAAGGATTTGCACACACGTTTAAAACAGCATCAATATTCCGTTAGAACAGGACAGTTGTCCAGTGCTCTTTTTGTCCATTTGTCAGAGTTATCCCACTCTATTGATTGGAATAATGATTCAGTTTTATTCCACTCCAGCAACATTGTTAATAGAAATATTCTTGAGTCTGCCATTATCCAACTTTCAAATAACTTCAACATAAGCAAAGGTCTTTTTCAATTCGATCCTGTTGTTTTGAATTCCTTCAAAACAGATTTAGATAAAAAGGGTAGGACGCTAAATCTTTGGTAAACTTGTATGCTACTTTATTAACTTTTAATCTTCATTTATTTTTATATATATCGAAACTTGACTATAAAGGCAAAGTGTTAAAACCCGGGCAGATTTCCAGTATAAATTTGTATTTTTATAATTCATTCGATATTGTGCTAAAAATCGATATTTTTTCCTTACAAATCTGTATGCCTCTTTGTTAATCCTTTAATTTTTAATTTTTATTTTTACTTCTCCGTTTATTGGATATATATATGTATATATGTGTGGTGTGTGTGGGTAGATATGTATATATATATATATATATATATATATATATATATATGTTTGTGTGTATGTTTTTTTTTTTTTTTTTTTCTGTAACCTATATATAGGCCGTAACCCTTTATGTACTTCAGTGTTCCTGAGGATGTCATTAGACGAAAGCGCTTGAGCACCTTTTTGTGTTTCCTTTCCTTCGTGGTTTTATTCATCATAAATATTTTCACGTGTTACTTTCGTGAAATAATTTTCATATATATATATATATATATATATATATATATATATATATATATATATATATATATACATATATATATACACACACTGTATATTAGTACGAGAGGGGAACTCGCCATATTGGCGATTTTGCGATCGTTCCACGAATGAATATTTAACCTTCCCCATCACAACTACGTGGTGTAACCAAATACACCCTTCATACACTCAAAATGTAGTTTGTTTTTATGCAGGTAAGATAGGCCAAGGGCGAATGCCCGCAAAAGCGCCCCCACCACACACAAAGAAGAAGAAGAAGAAGAAGAGGAGAGCCAAAATCAAGATCTGGTGTTTTCGAGATGCCTAGACACTCTGCGTTTGAAAGATGAAAGGTCATAGACAGTAAGAAAGCTGGATTGAGGAAGATTGTTCCAAAGTTGGCCGGTTGTGTAGATGAAAAATTGAAAACCGATTAACCCTTTCGTTAGAGAGTTGGACAGAAAAGGTATGAGAAAGTGTAGAAAGTCTAGTGTTGCGTGCTCTCCTTAAATGAGGAAGCATGCAGTTAGAGAGTTCAGAAGAGCAATGTCCGTTATAATAGCGATAGTAAAGAGAGAGTGAGGCAACATTGCGGCGAAGAGAGAGGGATTGAAGACAATCAGTAAGGGGCTGGAATTGACGAGACTAAAAGCCTTTGATTCCACCCGGACAAGTACGGCTGACAACAACAACTGAGTGAGGGTGAAGAAACCACGGAGCCGGTACAGCACACCTAACCTCTTAGAAGCTGTTTTGGAAAGAGAGTATATGTGATTTTTCCAGGAAAGATCACGATAAAAGGAAACGCCAAGAATGTTAAGAGAAGAGGAAGGATTGAGTTGTGTTGCTGAAGGTAAAGGGATAGTCGTGTTGAAGATTGTGACGAGTAGACAGATGGAGGAACTGAGTTTTGGAGGCATTGAAAACCACAAAGTTTTCTCTGCCCCAATCAGATATAGCAGAAAGATCAGAGGTGAGGTGTCCCAGAGCCACCCCACGCGAATCAATGCGTGTACTTGCCATTGTACGCAATAGTCACAAAGTTTAAACGCGTCTATCTTAAAACTGGTTTGGCATGTAAAACCCCCATTTAATAATCTCTTTATTTTATGGTTAAATATTCAAAATGTGCACCATTTACACGCAAACATGCGGCGCAATATCTCAATCCAGATCGGCACATAGTAGTGTTCATATTAGTTAAGATTTTGCTACTTTCGAACAATCGCTTCCTGTAAGTACTGCACAGTAGTATTAAAAGAGGTTAATTAAAGAGTTAAAGACTGGTTCTGCGTCAGGGGTAGATGACTTATCGAATGAGCACTTAAAATATGCAAATGACGTAGTATGTCTGCATATATCATTGCTCCTATCAGCCATGCTTGCTCATAGCTATATCCCTGCAGAGTTCATGAGGGTATATATTCTTGCCCCTGGTCAAAATAAGTATGAGCATTCTGTCCAGCAATAATTACAGGCCTATTGCTGTCGCTTCCTGCTTCTCGAAACTACTGAAAAAACTCTTGTTACTCCGATTAAATGATTTCCTATGGACATCTAATCAGTTTGGCTTTAAAAGGTCCCACTCAACTGACCTGTGTATCTATGTACTTAAGAAACAATATCTAAATACATTGACAGTAATTCAACCATTTATAGCTGTTTCCTTGATATAAGTAAGGCATATGATAGGGTGAACCACATATTTTATTTGCAAAAACTAGAAGACGGAGGTTCCCATGTACATATTAAATTTATTGAAATTTTGGTATTCCCACCAATCTTTCACTGTTAGGTGGGGCAATGTACTATCCGAGTGTTTTGGCTCCTCTTGTGGGGTGAGACAAGGCTCCTTGCTCTCCCCTATGCTGTTTAATGTGTATATTGACGGATTAATTGCTTCACTTAATGAGGCAACAGTAGGATGTTGTATAGATAACACAAGGAAAAAACTTAGTTATGCCGATGATATGGTGTTAATAAGTCCCTCTGTTAAAGGTCTGGATCGGCTACTAAAAGTCTGCGAAGAGTATTCGCAGAAACATGATATTCTTTTTAATGTGACAAAAACTAAGGTTATGCAATTTCATCCTAAAAGCTGTAATCAGCCAGCTGATATAAGGTTTAAAATGAATGGTGAAGTAATTGAGGAAGTACAAGAGTTTAAGTATTTGGGTCAAACTATTACCAGCTCCTTGAGTGATGACTCGATATAAGAAAACAATCTCTAAGCCTGTGTGCTAAAGCGAATATGACCATAAGGAACTTTCGTTTCTGTACAAGTGAAGCTAAAGACACACCCTTTCGTACTTTCTGCAGTAATATATACGGTCAGCAACTCTGGGTGAATTATAAAAAAGGTTTCTGGCAGAACCCTAAATTTGCTGTACAACAGGTCGTTTAGACTCTTACATAAATTACCCCCGAGATGCTCAGCTTCGCAATGTTTGCAACCCGCAATGTTCCGAGCTTCCCGGAGGTAACAAGACGTGCTCAATACAGTCTAATGCAAAGAATTAAAAAATCAACCAACCCGATCATCCAAGCTATCCATGAGTCCTGCCATTTATCCTCTAAGCTATGGACTTTTTGGTACGAAAACGTCTGTCTGTAGCTCCACTTAACTTCGACAGTGCAGTATTATTTCTAATCAATTGTATATTTTTATCCTTAGTGTATGAACTGTCATTGTATTAATAATATTTGTCATATGACTATAGTCTGCCAATAAACCTTTTCATTTTCATTTTCAATGCCACGAGAAGAAAATCTAAGGAACACCGTTAGGCCTGGCAGATTAGCTTGATTTTCCACATAAATATCTGGGTTTTGCACTGCCCAAAACACGCAGTTGTGACGATTTATATGGCCACTAATTTTGAATTTGCCAGGCCTTACGGTGTGACTTAGGGCCATTCTTTTTTTAACGGTACTGTAACAGCTCAAAACTATTTGAAAATGATGCGTAATGATGTCGTTCCGGCAATACGACATCTGTATGAGGACCGTGAAGTTTACTTTCAGCAAGATGGCGCACCGCCACATTATCACAGAGATGTTCGAGTTTTTCTTAATTAATACAGAGTTTCCTGGAATGTGGATATGGCGTCGTGGAACCGCTACTGAATATCTTCCAAGGCCACCTAATCTAACACCTCCGGACTTTTATCTGTAGGGGTATCTAAAGTATAACGTGTATAGTGTTAACCCTCACAATGTGCAACATTTACAGGAAGCGATTGTTCAGGGAGTACGCAAAATCTCAACTAATATGAACGCTACTGCGTGTCGCTCTGTCTGTTTTGGAAAGTTGCGCTTCATGTTTGCGTGTGAGTGGTGAACATTTTGAACATTTAACATAAAATAAACATTAAATGTTGTTTTTACACGCTTACTTATGTACGTATTAAAGTTTCTGTTCATTAAGGTCAATTCGTATCTAAATTAAATAATTTCAAAATGTGTCTACATTATTTTGAATCACGCGTTATATATACAATATATACTTGTGTGTGTGTGTATATACTCTTTCAATAATTGTAGAGAAAGTTGTGTTCTTAGGGAACTGGCAGGATGATTACCGCCCACGTCAACATTATGAAGATCAGAGGTTTCGGAAGTCAAACTCCCATTATCAGTGGCTAAAAACAGTAAAAAGTAAAAACTCTAACACTGGTGGAAGACTAGTTGCACAGGTACTTCGGATTCTACACGCATATTTATGCTGTTTTACCCTAATATCTAACGTTTTACCCGTTTGGCCTATATATACTGAGTCACATTGTGTACATCCGATCGAATACACACAACCAATCACATTATTCGGGCTATTCTTTATTAGCCTAATGCATTGTTTAACCATATGTATAGAGATGTAATCATAGTATCAAGTGGGATAGTTCTTAAGCGCTGGTTAAAAACAGATATAATTGAAAGGAATATTCTAGAATGTGCATTTATCCATTTTAAAAATAATTTCAATAACAGCGCGGGAATGTATAAAATTGACAATATTCTGTTAAAATACCTTTTGCCTCTAATCAACTCTTGTTAATCATATGCTAATCTTTTTGTTTTTCTGTTCCGTTGTATATATTTTTGTCATCTCTCCTTCTCCCTTCATTCCCCGACGAGGTGTACTTCTGAATACACGAAAGGCCTTGGAATAATTTTTTTTTTCCTTGTGGATTTGCATTTTATATATATATATATATACCGGGTATGGCAAAAACAACTAGGCCACTATTTTAAATGTATATTTTAAACAAATAATGTAAACAAACTTTAAAACAACTTTTTTCTGTATAGGATCTCTTGTCTTACACATCATGACAAAAGATGTTCAAAATGCCCTCCGTCATTATTCTCACAGAGCTCAAGACGCATTCGCCATTCGTTGATAGCACTGTTCAGAAATCGTTGCGATATGCTACGCCATTCGTCCACGATTGTAGTTCCAAGTTGAACATTTCAGATTTGATGACCAGGGCGGTAAACCTTTTCTTTTAATGCTTTCCACACTGAGTAGTTGAGCGGATTTAAATCCGGGCTGTTGGCCGGCCACTTTGCAGGTTCTATGAACCAAGGGACTGTTTGCCTCAGATAATCAACTGTGGCTCTAGCGCGATGACAAGGTGCACCATCTTGATGGAAAACGGTTATCACCGCATATTTGTCTAATACTTTGAAAATATGGAACAAGAACACGATTACAATAATATTCCGAATCCATTCATATTCCTGGTTGTACAAGAACTATCTTTGTCTTTCCGAGTTATTGAAAATGCTGCATAATAAACATTACTCTTGGAGAAAATCTCCGTTTCTCTTAACAATTTTTCAGGTGTTACATCACGTTTCCTTGTGACAGCGGCATATACACGATCATTCTGTTTATTAATTGGTTTATTAACTGTAAATATTTTCTCCTCTTTAAATCATATCGTACGAACTGTGCGCGATGAAAATTTAACGAGTAATTGTTGACAACATAGCAAGCCGTTTTTCTTATGAATGTCAGTTAAAGCTTGTACTGAAACTCATTTGTATGCCTTCAAGTTTAGGTCAAATTTTGCTATTCGCCGAACACTTCTCTCAGATATTCCTATTTCCGTGGTTCTTTCATTTGGCGTTAAATGCGTCCCAGGTTCTTTCTGACTCACTATTCTTATCCCTACGAGATCGATATTTGTTTGTGTTCGAGCCATTCTAAGCCTCCCACTACACTTTCTACGCTCTACATCACCAGTTTCCTTCACTTTGTCTCTGATATAATTCAAACTAGCTCTAGTCCATGGCTTATTCGGAAATTCTAAGTAATTTTCGTGCTCCCCAACCTTTTCCTAACCAACAATTTTCTATTAATAACACTCGTCTTCACGCGAATACTTCGGCATCATTTCGCAGGTTAAATCAGAAATATGGCCAAGCCTACAGTATGATTTAGCAGCTACTGAAATTTGGGACTAACCTATTCTTGGGCTATAGCCTCGATTTCGCGCTTTTTCGAGCGTTAGGACGTCTGTTTTGCTTAAAAAAAAAAAATCCTTATAATTGTTTAAAATATAGGCCTACATTGAAAAAAAAATAAATAAATAAAAAAAAATATATATATATGAAAATTATTTCACGAAAGTAACACGTGAAAAATATTTATGATGAATAAAACCACGAAGGAAAGGAAGAATGGTGCTCAAGCGCTTTCGTCTAATGACATCCTCAGGAACACTGAAGTACATAAAGAGTTACAGCCTATATATAGGTTACAGAAAATATATATATATATATCTATATATATATATATATATATATATATATACAATAAATGGAAAAATATAAATTAAAATTTAAAAAAAATTAAAGGATTGTGGAAATTCCTATGATGCGCGACTTTTGCGCCACCCTATATATATATATATATATATATATATATAATATATATATATATATATATATAACCTTGGTTGGTTTACCTTGGTTTTGCTTCCGCCCGAATTGTTCATTTTGACGAAGGTCAAGCTTTTCACTCCACCTTAGACCTACAGTTTAACGTGGAATCCGAACCACGCCCCACCAGCAGCCCAGCGTCTTAACCACTAGGCTACCCATGGTACCCATTTATCTACCAACCAATTTCTTTATTGTATGGAAGGATGAACAGCCGGGTTTTTGCTTTGCGCCGCCTGCCGTCACCGGGTCTCGATCCCGGGGCCGAGCAAAGATGTTTCGTTGGTGTGTCTCATGGGCCACATCCCTTGCACGTCTTTACTACTACAGTACATCATTCGAGAAATCAAAAAATTTCCTTTCACTTACGCTCAACAGCCCACTTGAGAGGAGGTTTTTGCTTCTCAGATCGTCTAGTGGTAAGCGACGTGGTCAGGACATGGCCCATTTTTAATATTTTCCTACTGTATTAGTTTTCGCACTTTTTAATACGAGTTTATTATAAATTTTTAAATTTGTGATCTGTGAATGAAACTACTTTTTGAATAAATAAAGTTAATGCTAAAAATATTTATTTATATTACGGCTGACAAAGCAACTGTATGTCAAGCATTTCGGGTAACTTCACAGTTATAGCGATAATTCAGATACTGTACAGTATGTTGTAGTGATATATCACGTATGTATTAAATCATTTAATGTCTTTAAAGCCAAACACTTTTCTTCTTATATCATGACATTTATATCTTTGTAACCAAAAGGTTATCACCTACAGTATTTGTTTCTCTTTCTCTCAAAACAGATTCCCACTCAATCATTTCAGCCGTTGAAGAGTCTGGTTTTCCTGAACTTGAACTACAACAAGATCACTTCTCTCCACGATTCTGCTTTTGATGGAATGGTCCTTTTGGAACGCCTTTCTCTCTATGAAAACAAAATCAAAGAAATCCATGACAATGCCTTTAAGGGAATAGGAAGGTTAGAGTCCATTTTTATATCTTTGTTAAGAGTATTTCAACATTACATTTGTGGTTGACACGACAGGAGGTGAATGGTGAATTTCAATGAAATATCCCACACCTTTTGAGTATATGAATATATGTCACAGTACGTATGCATATATATATATATATATATATATATATATTATATTATATATATATATATTGTCATTTGCATAATACTGAGAGAGAGTTACAAGGAGTTACAAGGACAAGAGGAAGCCTCAAAGACCTTTCGGTCTACTCTGGGAGGTTCCTGTTATTAAACAAGTTTATTTTTCTTTCAACTATCCTAGCAGTAGTAGAAAACTGGAGAGAAAAGTAAAAGGCTCTCTCCCCACCCTCCGCTCCCTCCCTGCCAGAGACAGGTACGGAAAAAGGTTGAAGAAAATACCTTGACCCTGGAAAAGTAGCCAAGGAAATTTTACAGGAAAGTGGAGAATATATAAATAGCTCTATATTTAGCATGCTCACAGAGACACCGCTCAAGCGAACTCCTGCAGAGTTATGTTATGTTTTAGTATTAAACTATGAGAGTATTCAGTACTTTGTCCAGCCTATTTTTAAACACATTTACACTTTGACTGGAAACAACCTCTGATGGGAGTTGGTTCCAGATATTAACTATTTTATAGGAAAAGAAATTCCCGCAGACAGAGGTCCTAAATGTCTTTAGTTCCAGTTTAAACCCATTATTTCTTGTCGGATTGGCATTAAGTGAGAATAAGTTTATGTAATCTACCCTGTCTATTCCATTGAGCATCTTGAAGACTTGAATAAGCAGCTGGCCCCGTAACCTCCTCGTCTCTAAGGTAAAGTTATAATTAGGCGCTCCAATCTCCGTTGGTAGCTTTGCATTCTCATTGAAAGGATCAATTTTGTAGCCCTTGCTTGTACTCTTTCTAACCTTTCTATGTCCTTCCTGAGGGATGGAGACCAAAACTGCGCACAGTATTCCAGTTGAGGTCTGACTAGTGAATTATAAAGAGACATTACAGTGTCCTTGTTCCGAAACTGGAACTGTCTTTTAATATAACCTAATATTTCTAAGGCCCTCTTTTCGACTTCTGCACAGTGTTTCGACGGTTTCAGATTGTTGCTGATATAGACTCCTAAGTCTTTCTCTAGATCGGTCTCAGTCAAGTTCCTTCCCAAGAGAGAGTAATCGGTCTTCGGGTTTTTATAACCTATGTGCATTACTTTACATTTGTTCAAGTTGAATGGCATCTGCCAAGTAGCAGACCATTCGCCCAACCTGTCAATATCGTTCTGAAGCGTTCTTACGCCCTCCTCAGTACCAACACTACCTCAAAAGGCCTTGCGGCCCATACCGAGGAGGTACGAATGGCAACAGTGCCAGGGAAAATTTTCTACACCCTCAAATAGTGTGAAAGATTCGGTCTAACCTTTCTTGAACAGATCCACAGAAGAACTGTTCACAACTTCTGAAGGTAGCCTGTTCCACGTGTCACAGATCTTATAGGTAAAGTAATTCCCACACACACTAGTCCTAAACCGTTTCAAATCCAACTTCCAACCATTGTTGCGAGTTGAGTTATCATTTAAACTAAACATGCTTCTAAAATCGACATTGTTGAACCCGCGTAAGAACTTGAAAACCTCGATGAGTTGACCGCGCAGCCTCCGAGTTTCCAGCGAAAACAAATTCACGGTAGCGTAAGCATCGATTGTAGCCCATATGCCTAACGGAAGGGATTAACTTTGTGGCCCTCGCCTGTACTCGCTCCAGCCTCTCAATATCTTTCCTGAGTGTGGGCGACCAGAACTGCACAGCATACTCCAAGTGCGGCCGAACAAGAGAATTGTACAGAGAGCACAATCTCCTTGTTCTGAAATCGAAATTGCCTCCTGATATAACCCAACAACTTCTGGGGTTTCTTTTCCACCTCTACGCACTGTTTGATAAACTTAAGGTCGCTGCTAATTAGCACACCCAAGTCCTTTTCCAAATCAGTGGCCTCGATATTACTCTCCAATATGGAGTAGTCCAACTTGGGATTGGCGTAGCCAATGTGCATGACCTTGCATTTACCAAAGTTAAACGGCGTTTGCCATTTTTTGGACCACTCTCCTATCCTACGTAGGTCCGCACGCAGTTTTCGATCGCCTCGGACGTCCCAACATTGGCCCAAAGCTTGGTGTCATCAGCGAATTTGGCGATCCGACTGACGATGCCAGCGTCGATATCATTTATGTAAATGATAAACAACAGTGGCCCCAAAACGGAACCCTGAGGAACCCCGCTAGTGATCGAGGCCCAACCCGAACTAGCCCCTTTAATTACAACCCTCTGCCGCCTATTCTTCAGCCAGTTTTCAATCCACCTACCTACTTCCCCACCGATACCCAGCGCACGGACTTTGGCCATTAGCCGGTGGTGAGGTAGCTTATCAAAGGCTTTCTGAAAGTCGAGATAAAATATATCAATCGCCCTACTCTTATCATACTCACTCCACATGACGTGGAAAAACTCGAGCAAGTTGGTGAGACACGACCTATGCCGTCTAAACCCATGTTGGGAGTCCCCAAGCAGCTTGTAGGAATCCAAATGGTCAACAATCCTATCCGCTATTATCCCCTCTAATAATTTACCTACAACCGAAGTGAGACTAATGAGACGATAGTTCCCTGGACTTTCGTGATCCCCTAACGATTGGTTAGGTTAAGTCGTGATATTTTCGTTAGTTAGCCTCATAAGGCTAACTAAAGAAGGCTTGGGCCTTGATCTTCAGGTGATCCTAAATTTCAATTTATACTTCTTTATTTTCTTGTAAATACAATTGGGAACATCCCATATATTAACATATATATATATATATATATATATCAGTGGCGACGGAGGGGGTCAGGCAGGTCAGGCTGAGCCTGACTTATTATTTCTCCTGCTCGGGACTTCAAAAAACTGACAATACACTACACAATCCCATCTCTTGTCAAGTTGTCAGGCTAAAAATTTCCATCCACCCATCTGTCATCTAAACCCCATTTCCCCAGTGAGGGTGGGGAGAGAAAGGCGGGAAGAGAGGAAGATATGTGGCTAAAAAATTTGAGTTAGATATCTTTACTTTATAAAACATGTTATAATGACCATGTTAGGATTTATAAATAAAGTTATATAGCTATTTGCATATATGTGACTGTAAATAAAGTTAATTATTACTGTATTATTATGCATCTTCTCAAATAACAAAGCCTTACAACTCGCATAAAAATGCACAATTGTAGTCTTATCAGGCAAACAGTTTTAACCTGACGTCTCTCTTTGAAACATGTTATGATGTAAATCTTATGATTTATTTATAATGTTATATAGTCATTTGGCTATTCACTATATGTAAAGTTAATTAGTATTTTAATTGATTTATTACTTTGTATCCATCGAATAACCAAGTTTTTAATGTTCGAAGTCAGGCAAATTCGTTTCTGCCTGATGACTTGCTGCTGTGCCAAATGTCTAAAATGCTGCGCTGAATTGCCAAATCTCTTTTTCTTAAATTTAATCTTGTTCTCATTAATATACATATTATACAGTATACTTTATAAGGTGGGTTGGGTGGAAAATAATTGTCCAAGTTACTTAACATTTAAAAATTAATTTACTTCAAGAAAAAATTTAGTGAAAGAACTAATTAATAGCCTAATTAACAGATTGGAGTTCATGTATAAATAAATAAGGTAAGGCGACGTTTTATTTCCTAAATTTATGCCAGTTAAAAATATTCTAATTATTATACATAATACATACCACAGTGAAACAAGTATCAAATTATTTATATATATATATATATATATATATGAATGTACGACAAAAACCCCACAAGAAAAAAAAACACCGACAAAACCCCCGGCGACAAAACCCCCGACCAAAACCCCACCGACAAAACCCCCGAAATAGGGTAATGCGACAAAACCCCACTCACAAAAATAAATATATAATGTGTATTTAAATTCAAGGTCAAGGTGACAGAGTCTAGGTTATAGGTTTTGAGAAATTCCAGTTTCAGTTTCTGAATAAGCTTCACTGCAGCAGTATCTCTGAAATTTTCACCGCAAATTATATTTTCTTTCCATTTTTACCCATCATGGAAGTCATTCGGAATAATAAAGGTGGCGAAAAGCTGTGTTATAATGGCTATATGTATACTAAAAAATCTACTAGTTCTAATACAAAGCGGTGGGAGTGTGCTAGAAGAGCAGCGTTTGGATGTAACGGTAAAATAACAACTAATTTAGAAATAACCGATATCATTTCAAGTATAGAGCATAATTATGAGAGAGATGAAGGAACGAAAATATTACGACTTAACCTAACCAATCGTCATATATATATATATATATATATATATATATATATATATATATATATATATATATATATATACTGCAAACCCACAAGGAAAAAGAAAAAGAAAAACGATTATAAGGCTACCTAACGAAGGCTGGGGGCCCTGGTTTTGTCGGTTGTTTTTTTTCGGTGGGTGTTTTATCGCCGGGGTTTTTGTCGGTGGTTTTTTTTTCGTGTGGGGGTTTTGTCGGTGGGGGTTTTGTCGCCGGGGGTTTTGTCGGTGTTTTTTTTTTCGTGTGGGGGTTTTGTCGGATCTATATTATATATATATATATTATATATATATATATATATATCTATATATATATATAGAAACGACGTAAGTATAGAGGAGTGTTCTGCACACGAGGAAGAGAAATAACGAACAATGAAAAATGAGGTGACCGCCCGGGAATCGAACCAGGACCTTCCGATTGCCGGTCATGGGTTCGATTCCCGGGCGGTCACCTCATGTTTCATTTGTTCGTTATTTCTCTTCCTCGTGTGCAGAACACTCCTCTATACTTACGTCGTTCTATACATTAATATACTGCGGGTCATTGCAGTTAAATAAATATATATATATATTAATATATATAATTTATTTATTTATTTATTTATATTGGATAAATTTCACAATTAAACATATGAAAATAATAAATGATACAAACTCACAGGAAAAATAAAAAGCAATTCCAAGGCCTTTCGTATATTTAGCAATACACCTCGCCAGAGAATTACGAAATGTGTTGCTAAATACACAAAAGTCCTTGAAATCGGTTATTATTTTTCCCTCTGAGTTGGTTTGTATTATTTATTATTTTCACAGGTTTAACTGTGATACGCACACACACACCACATATATATATATATATATATACATATATACAGGGTGTTTGAAAACTTTCTGTACAAATTGTAATGGGGGATAGGCAACACCAAGACAAACCCTTTTCGTCTATAAGTGTATGTCCGCTGACGTCACCATTCGGCGCGAGAGGGCGCCGCTGCAATTGGCTAAAAGGTGAAGTGGGCTAGACTCGCGCTGCCGCGGGCATTCTTAAATCGGAACGTTACGCGTAACATGTTATTTAAAGAAGGCATGTTTTTTAAAGAAGGTGCTGAAAGTTGCGACCGGTAGCATCAATGCATGCCCGACAGCGTCGAAGCATTGACCGACGTACACGTCGAAAGATTCCCGGCATTTTCGGAACAGTTCCAGCGGCGACAGCGATTCTTGCTACGAGGTCTTCTTCTGAGTAAATGGGAGTCTCGTACACGAGGTTCTTCATAAGTCCCCACAGGAAGAAATCGAGGCATGTTAAATCGGGCGATCTCGGTGGCCAGGCTACGGGCCCACCCCGGCCTATCCATCTGTCCCCAAAAGTGGCGTTCAGATAATCCCGCACATTGTTGCTGGAGTGTGCTGGGGCCCCGTCGTGTTGAAACCACATTCGTCTACGAATAGCCACGGGAACATCTTCCAGCAGTTCCGGCAACGTTTTCTTCAAGAAATATCCGATAAACCCCCCGTCGAGTCGGGAAGGCAGCAGGTACAGCCCAATCAACTTGCCATGGACGATACCCGCCCAAACATTGACGGCGAACCGTTCTTGATGAGCATGCACCCGTGTAGCATGTGGATTTGCGTGCGCCCACACGTGAGAAATGTGCATGTTAAACACACCCTCACGTGTGAAACAGGCCTCATCTGAGAACAGCACATAAGCCGGAAAATTAGGCTGCACCGCTGTCTGCTGCAGAAACCAGCGTGCGAATTCCACACGAAGAGGGTAATCCCGAGGTTGTAATGCCTGGACTCTCTGACGATGAAAACGGATGTAACTGCTGCTCGTGCAACACTCTCCAGACAAGGTCGTGGCTCACACCGAGGATACATGCAACACCTCGCGTGCTTGCGCTTGGATTGTCCTCAAATCGCCGTAGGATTTCTTCTTCCATGTCAGGAGTGCGCACGTTTCTCTCCCGACCAGTTCATGCATGTTGCATGGAATGTTCCAGTTTCTCGCAGTCGCCGATGCAAATGCGCAAACGTTGGTGGTTTGGCACAAGTCTGTTTGGGAAGCGCTGTCGGTACAACTTCACAGCAGCTCTTCCGTTTCCATTGGCAGCCCCATACACCATATGCATGTCAGCCATCTCAGCCATCTCAGCAGTCGTGAAGCGCTCCATGTTACGCGTACTACGTCCGATTTAAGAATGCCCGCGGCAAGCGCGAGTCTAGCCCAACTTCAACCTTTTAGCCAATTGCAGCGGCGCCCTCTCGCGCCGAATGTGACGTCAGCGGACATACACTTTATAGACGAAACGTGTTTTCTTGGGGTGCCTATCCCCCATTACAATTTGTACAGAAAGTTTTCAAACACCCTCTATATATATATATATATATATATATATATATATATATATATATTAGGGTGGAGCGAAAAATACCTTTTTTCTAGTATGAAGTTCTAATAGTGATTAAAAGTTGCATTTAGTGGACGATATATACCTGCCAAAATATGAGTTCATTTGTTTAATATTTTCAGCTGCCACCAGGGGGCTAAAGTTAACACAATTTGGGTAAAAAGGAAAAAAATGCTCCTATTTTAGGTTTATCAAACTATTATAAAATTTTATCTTAGAATTATCTAATAGTTTGATTAAGATTCTTAAATGATAAGAATTCGTTTTGTAAAAATGCCTTTTCATATGCTTAATACCTTCAGCTGCCACAAGAGGGCTGAATTAACTTAAAAATGACAATTAAGTATGATTCTGTATTTACTTGAAAAAGGGAACAGTAATAAATTAGGATGTGTCTCCTCCTTTATACTGGCTTGAGACAGTTAAGAAACGTTATTTCGTGCCTTAGCAGAGTTACCACCCTTTCCCCAACCAACCTCCCTCTAGAAAGGGTTCTTGCTGAAGACTATTTAGTAATTTGCTTTTGTGTCAAATTTTGGCTGTTTTTTTCCTTGATTCTAATGTAGCACGAATCCAACCGTCTCTGTTTGTAGGTCCGCAGACTGATCCAGCAGCGTCTGTAACGAGCTTGACGCATCTCTCTACGGCTTGTGTATGACATGGAAACTGAAATAATTCTGAATGAAGAGTAGTACCATGTTTGATGCATGATTCAATATCATCAAGAGAAACTCCTTTGGTTATCGGTGGTTCTGCTATCTGAAAATCTTGCCACATAATGAGATCTGTATAGTCTTTGGCATAAAAATTTATTTCTGGCACCTTAAAATACCTGATAACATCTGTTTCTTGAATGCATGCCCTTGCTTTTATGATACGCCTAAATCCCAACTGACGCACATGCTCCCTTTCATCAGCTATCATTGCAATGAGAATGTTTTCTTGATTTGCGTAATATGCATTTCGCTGAATGACTGAGTCATGTACTCTCCTAAGCTCTTCACGGAGATACCGGCTTCTTGCAATCATATGCCACATATGTTTAGCACCATATTGGCATAATGGTTTACGCTTTATCTGAAACCACATTGGTGCGTATACCCTAACAATGAAAGTAGCTAATTCTTGTAAATTGCCTGAAGGATTCTCTGTGCTTGCATATAACCGCAGAGTCCTGTTTGCTGTGGTGAGCCACCTTGAATGTGATATATTGTCTGGACTCTTATGACTAAGACTCTGAGAATGTTCCACTTGATATAGCCTTGTGAATTTCAAGAAGGTATTTCTGGTCAGTACTTATGTCATCTACATCAACTTCACACATGTCCTCTTGAATTTCAATGGGTTTGAAGTTAACTATGGGAAGCTTTTCACAGTCTGAAAGTGCTCGGCCAATTTCTCCTGAAAATGCTCTTGGTCCAGTAGTGGTACCATCCAAGTGATGAAACAGATGGCGCAATGGAAGTTCATTAAGGTGTAAAAGGCATATCAGCCACTGCAATGGCTTATTAAAGGCTTCTTCCAGTAATCTTATTGTGCCTCCAATACTACCAGTGTTAACCACTGTCGAATCACAGCCAACTGCAACGATGTTCCCTATATCAACATTCCTTTCTTTCAAGCAATTCACTAGCGCTGTGCAAATGTATTTAGCTTTGCCACTGGAAGGTGTCACATGTGCAAAGTACAGAGAGTGTGGTTCAGATATTATGCTGATATGCTCTTCGCGTTTGGTTCTTTGGTGGTTAGAGCCATCACTCTCCTGGACTTGAATCATTGTTTTATCCTTTCTGCCATCAAAGTATAATCCCCGCATGGTTTTTGGCTCTCCTATCTGTTGTAGTTCCTTTCTCTGTTTTTGTCTTTCACATCTTAGCTTACTTCTGTCTATAATATTCCCTTTGTCTTCGGGAGTAACAATTTTAAGATCTGCCAATACTGCAGAAGCAATAGCAGCCCCAGCTCTGTCCGACATTTTAAATCTATCACAAGTAATTGCTAATGAAGGCAGTGGCTCACGCATCTGTTGTTCTGATATTACATATTGAGTCGAGGTTGTATCTTCCTCATTATCTTCAGATATCTCTTCTAGTTGTTGAAGTTCACTTGTCTCTGTTTCGATTTGTAAGTTGGACGTATTGGTTATAGCAGCACTAGTTGTTTGTGAGGATTCCAGACGTGCTTTTTCCATTTCCTTTCGATGTTCTCTTGCTTGTAATCGTCTTGTGTGTGCTATGTCAATGCTTCCTATCACCATTATTCTGCGTGTTCGTTGGTCATTTAAAAAATCCTGCTCTTTTGGAGGGACTTTCTTACTCTTTTCACATGAGCATCTCCTAAACTCCTTACATTTGCAGGTGCAGATGTCAAACAAAGTGCATTTTGAAGAGTTTTCAAATTCTTCAAGCCGATTTTTGTACTTAGGCTGATCCTTGCGTGACTTGTATGGCTTTAATAAGGACCTGTATTTATCATGGTACACTCGCATCATCTGTAAAACGCGTGTATGTGAAACTATTGGCAAAGAGGCCTTCTTCCAAATATTTTCTACCTTTTTGGAAACTGCCTCTGCTATTTCAGAAAATGACGGCTCCTTGTTATTCATCTGCTCCTTCACTAAATGTTTTGTGAACAGGTAATCTTTCATAATGCAGTTATAAGTTGGTAGTTGCATATCACTCATCTCACAAGGTACTTCAAATATGGCACACTTCATATGTTCTCTAGTGAAATGTTTATATTTAGTATTTGATGCCATAATATTTTAAGAAAAATTCACAATCACAAAATATCCTGTAACATCAAAACATTATATAATTAATATATATAATATATTTTATAAGTATATTAATATATTATATAAATATATAATATATTATATAAATATATAATATATTATATAAATAAACTAAAATTATATAATACATTATAACAAGCATTTTATAATAAAATCAATATTATCTCTATATAAATCACTTTAAAATAAAGTTTTATAATATTCCGATCATATTAAAAAACTCTCCGATCAACTGAGCGACTAGGCCTACTACCTAAGAAGACAAGTGTTAACACACTGTTCTAATGACTCACAGAAAGAAATTCCTTCACACCAAAACCCTCCCCCACAACCCTCCCCAAACCCTCCCCCACAACATTCAGTGTAGTCTCAACATGACTCAGTTACTCTAAATTGTGTTAACTTCAGCTCTCTTGTGGCAGCTGAAGATATTAAGCATATGAAAAGGCATTTTTACAAAACGAATTCCTATCATTTAAGAATCTTAATCAAACTATTAGATAATTCTAAGATAAAATTTTATAATAGTTTGACAAACCTAAAATAGAAGCATTTTTTCCTTTTTACACAAAATTGTGTTAACTTTAGCCCCCTGGTGGCAGCTGCAAATTTTAAACAAATGAACTCATATTTTGGCAGGCATATTCGTCCACTAAATGCAACTTTTAATCACTATTAGAACTTCATACTAGAAAAAAAGTATTTTTCGCTCCACCCTAATATATATATATATATATATAGTGCGTCAAAAAGTCTCTCCGCAGTGCTATGTTAAACGCATAGGAAATTGAAAAACTACAAGTTTTTTTAATCATGATTCAGTGATTTTATTACATAACCTTTTGATTTTACAACGTGTGTTGAAAGTATTTTCCACCATTTTGCAGGCACAGAGCAACTCGTCTCCACTTGTTGTCAAACACCATTGACAGCAAGCACGTTGACTGCGGAGAGACTTTTCGAACGCAATGTGTGTATATATATATATATATATATATATATATATATATATATCTTAAATTATTAAATTCATCGTTAAGTAAGGTAAAACTAGAAGTCAAATTATATCCTCTGAACAAGAGTGTTTTAATGCACGACATCTTATAGTTAAAATCAGTAAAACTAAAAAAATTCATGCCCAAACCGGTAAAAGTGGGTTTCCTGTAAACTGATGTAGTTTCTTAAATTCTCTGCACCCCAATATAACTTACACAATGGAAACTGAGGAAAATGGCTCCCTTCCCTTTTTAGATCTTTTAATTTCGAAAAAAGGGGATTCTATTACTACATCAGTTTACAGGAAACCCACTTTTACCGGTTTGGGCATGAATTGTTTTAGTTTTACTGATTTTAACTATAAGATGTCGTGCATTAAAACACTCTTGTTCAGAGGATATAATTTGACTTCTAGTTTTACCTTACTTAACGATATATATATATATATATATATATACACATTTAACTGCAAACACGCAGTATAATTAACGTAAAGAACGACGCTTGTATAGGAGATATTCCGCGCAAGATGAGAGAGAGAGAACGAAACAAATGAAAAAATGAGGTAACCACCCGGGAATCGAACCCGGGATCTTCCGATTGCCGGTCAGATATGATAACCATTACACCATGGGCCTCACTCATTCAAATGCCGTAATTCTTCTACATACGCGCAGAAACCAATGCCCCAAGGGCATTATACTGCGTGTTTGCAGTGAAATGTATATAATGTTTCGGCATGCGGGAGGTGCCCCCTTGGGGCATTCGTTTCTGCGCGTATGTAGAAGAATTACGGTATTTGAATGAGTGAGGCCCATGGTGTAATGGTTATCATATCTGACCGGCAATCGGAAGATCCCGGGTTCGATTCCCGGGTGGTTACCTCATTTTTTCATTTGTTTCGTTCTCTCTCTCTCATCTTGCGCGGAATATCTCCTATACAAGCGTCGTTCTTTACGTTGATATATATATATACAGGGTGTCCCATAAGTATATATATATATACACACAGGGTGTCCCATAAGTTCGGCATCATAGGAGAAATTCATATTTTTCTCTTTCTACAGGCCATAATGTCTGTATGCAAGAAGAACGAATCCAGATAATTCTACTCATAGGAAATCGGAGTCAAAGAGAGGCCGCTGCTGAATTTAACAGACTGCATCCAGACCGCGAGCCAATAACACAGAGTTGTGTGTCTGGATGCAGTCTGTTAAATTCAGCAGCGGCCTCTCTTTGACTCCGATTTCCTATGAGTAGAATTATCTGGATTCGTTCTTCCTTGCTCACAGACATTATGACTTGTAGAAAGAGAAAACTATGAATTATGGTTTGTAGAAATAGAAAAATATGAATTTCTCCTATGATGCCGGACTTATGGGACACCCTGTATATACATATACAGAGAGAGAGAGAGAGAGAGAGAGAGAGAGAGGAGAGCCTACGAAATAAAATAAACGAATTTTTTTCTTTAATTGCTTGTAAAGACTGATTTAATTGCGATAAATGAATCATGGCTCAGCACTGAAACACGTGACTTTGTAGTGGCGTATGAAATTAGAGGTTATAGACTTTTTGTTAAAAATAGAATAGGCAGGCGAGGAGGCGGTGTTATGCTGTATATCAAAGATGATATTGCGAACTTTATAAGTCAAGACAGAATTCCAGAACCGATAGATTTGACTATAGCAGAACTTAAATTGAACGATTTCAAACTTCTTGTTGCCGTTATAGATGGCCCCCTAATCAAACAGCTGATACGGATGAATCGTTATATCGTGAACTTAAGAGAATAATAGATGGTGAGGATCTTTTCTAAATGGACGACCCCACTGGATTTAGCTGAAAATTTATATACTAATAAATTTTTATATGCTAATAACGAAAATGACATTATTTTCCTGGAGAAATATACGCAACATACAAAAAAAATTGCATTTATATGCGCACTAGTTTGCATGGCGCATGACCGTTATCTAAATTATGTAGTTATGTAGTGGGTTTTACAAAATAAAACGCAGTAATACCCTTTATTTATTAAAATTTGCAATATTTAATAACATTTTAATAAATAAATCTTCATTTGCATACCTTTTTCTCTATACGAACTCGCATAAACAGTAATTTTTGTTGTTATTAATGTTTATTTGTTGCCTGCTTAGACCTAGTTTAATCTTAATATTATTGTTGTAGTGTGAGCTTATGATAATGCAGTGCTGTGATCTATCTACTTGCGAGTTGTCCCAGGTCAATTAAATGCGCGGTTAGGTCAATTGAATGGCCGGTTAGGTCAACTGTACGCCTTTGACGATTGGTTAGGTTTAGTCATAATATTTTCGTTATTTTTAACGAAAATATCACTACTTAACCTAACCAATCGTCAAGGGCGTACAGTTGACCTAACCGGCCATTCAGTTGACCTAACCGGGCATTCAATTAACCGGGGGCCACACAACAACCTCGTATCCGAGCGTCATGAGCGGTGTAGATAACGGTCATGCGCCATGCAAACTAGTATGCATACAAATGCAATTTTTTTTGTATGTTGCGCATATTTCTCCAGGAAAATAATGTCATTTTCGTTATTAGAAAATAAAAATTTATTAGTATACAAATTTTCAGCTAAATCTCATGGGGTCATCCATTTGGAAAAGATCCGGTTGTGAGCAGGCCTTAGTTATAGGTGACTTTAATTGCGCCAACGTGGATTACGACACAATGCACGACACAACCGACGAGGTTGGACAGTATTTTAGATTTAGTAATAACTACTGATGATAGGCTAATCACTGATCTTCAAGTAATAGAACCGTTAAGCAATAGCTATCACAATATGGTAGAGTTTGTCCTCTCAGTAAGTCACTCGAAACCAGCTAACTCGACTAAAATTCCTAACTTCCAGCACGCAGACTTTTGTAAATTTAGAAATGAATTGTCACACGTCAATTGGGAAAACGTAATGGGGATCTCCAAAGCAAAAATAATGTGGGAATCGTTTGAAACAGTATTTAGAACTATAAATGAGGAATGTGTACCGTACAAGATTAAGTGTACGAAAGTAAATAACAAGCCCTTGTGGTTTACTTCTAGAGCAGGGGATATTATAAGTAGAGATACAGCTTATAGGCTACATAAGTGCGATAAAGATAATTTGTGGTTACGAAACAACTACATATCTCTAAGGCGTGAAGCGAAAAGTGTCATAAAAAAATCCAAGCGCGAATTTGAAATCTCCATAGCTCGTGACGACAAAGAAAACCCCAAACGATTCTTTAAATACGTCAATAATAGGAATCCAGTAAAGAGTGTCTTGGGCCGTAGAAAAATCTTGACGGAGATCTAGTTTCTGAAAACAAGCAAATGGCTACCCTGCTAAACGAATTTTTTACGTCAGTTTTTACAGTAGAAGATGTAACGAATATCCCTACGGTCATAGACATAATACCTTTTGAAAATGGTAATACTTTAGATAATTTGTGGTTAGTGAAGGGGTGGTAATGCGCTATATTGCTAAAATGAAAATGTGTAAATCACCTGGGCCGGATTCTATATATCCCATACAACTAAAAGGATTAAAAGAAAGCATTGTTGTGCCGCTAACAAAGATTTTTAATGCCTCTATTTCTGAAGGGTGCGTACCAGATAATTTCAAGTTAGCAAATGTAACACCTATTTTTAAGAAAGGCGATAAAGGTGCGGCGGGAAATTGTAGGCCAATCAGTTTAACGTCTGTTGTAGGTAAGCTACTGGAATCAATGATTAGGGATCGTATAGTCGAACACTTGGAATTGTATAACTTGATTAGAAATACGCAGCACGGTTTTAGGCGAAACAAATCTTGTTCAACTAATCTTGTAGAATCTTTTCAAAGCGTGGTTGAAGTTTACGATAGTCATCGGGCGGTGGATGTACTAGTGTATTTAGATTTTCAAAAAGTGTTTGACACCGTACCGCACAAAAGACTCATTGAAAAAACTAAGGCTCATGGAATCAGGGGTGTAGTAATAAATTGGATAGAAGAGTGGTTGCGAGGTAGGAAACAGAGGGTGGTCGTTGATGGAGCGGAGTCGTGTTGGGCTAATGTAGTGAGCGGCGTTCCTCAAGGTTCTGTATTGGGCCCTTTGCTTTTTCTTATATATATTAACGGTTTAGATGTTGACCTAGTCAGTACAGTTTCAAAGTTTGCGGATGACACGAAGTTGGGTGGTAGGGCAATTAATGCCGAAGATAGAGGTAAAATCTAGGAAGATCTAAACAAAATCGTTGATTGGTCAGTCACATGACAAATGAGATTTAACGTGGATAAATGCAAAATTTTGCTTATAGGTTCGCGTAACGGTAATTTTGCGTATAGTATGTCAGGAAAGGAGTTGGCAAGCGTAGAACAGGAAAAAGATTTAGGAGTTATCGTCACTGGTGATTTAAAAGTGGAGAAACAAGGTACAGCAGCGGTCAATAAGGCGAACAAGGTACTTGGTTTTATAGCTAGGAATTTTTAAAACAAATCGCGCGATATTATTGTTCCTCTTAATAAATCATTAGTTAGACGCCATTTGGAGTACACGATCCAATTTTGGAATCGGCATATGCGCAAAGATATTGACAAAATCGAAAGAGTTCAAAGACGAGCAAGTAAGATGAAAAGTAGAAGGTTCGAGACAGCAGTTGCCAAAACCTTTTTTACGCATAGAATAGTAAATAGCTGGAATAGTTTGCCGGTAGAAGTAATTAGTAGCACGTCTATAAACATTGTTTAAAAATCGATTAGACGCATATGTTCTACAGATCTACAGAAGCTAAGGCTAACAAAGACCCTAAGATCCACTCTAAGGTTAGCCCGAGAGAAAGGAAAGAGTAGGGGGTTAAGAGAAGAGAAGAGAATAAGGGGTTAAGTAAGAATCAACACCTATCACTCGTGGGTTAACATTCATTCAGAAAAAGAGAAAAAAGATTCACCATCATCATCCGCCGGCCACTGCCGACAAGTCAGAAAATAGTCGGAGAGAATAGGAGAGGGGTGAAAGATGAAAAGAAGTAAAATAAGAACGCTTACAAACCATGCAACACAGTCTTAACTCACTGCCATACCATGCAAACTACAAACATGCAAGTAGAGAGAGTTACAGACATGCAAAGTAAGGAGATAGGAAGAAAAAAAAGAAAAAAAAAGAGTAGGTACAGTTAAACAAAAAGTGGGTTAGTTTACGCTACGAGCTACATCTACGTTCATGTTAGTCTAATTTTTTTTTTTTTTTTTTTTTTTAAATAATTTTATTGCTGGCATCACACGCTGGCATGTCACAAGCTGGCATTCATCTTCAACAGACTCATCCTCGAGCACCACCACCAGAGCTCCTGTTGTTAACTTTCTTTTATAATTTTAAACAACGTTAATATTTCTAAAATGTCTGTCAAGACGGTTCTTAAACATATTAACGCTGGTAGAATGAACGACTGACGCGGGAAGATTATTCCATTTATCAATTACTTTAAACGTAAAGAAGTTTTCAGCGATATTAGTAATGAAACGTCTGCCACGCAACTTAAATCCGTTATTGCGAGTATTACTATTATCGAAAGTGAACAATTTATCAAAATTTACGTTATCGACGTTATTGACGATTTTGAAAACTTCAATAAGCTCCCCCCTTAATCTTCTAGTTGCGAGTGAATACAAGTCTAACTCTTTAATCCTATCTTCATAAGGCTTATTGCGCAATGACGGAATAAGTTTCGTGGCACGACGCTGAACCCTTTCTAACCTATCAATATCCTCACGCAAGTACGGGCACCAAAACTGAACTGCATATTCTAAATGAGGCCTGACTAGGGACTTGTAAATGGGCAATATAATATCCTTCGATTTAAACTCGAAATTACGCGCTATGAAGCCTAACATCCTATTAGCTTTTGCGCAAGACTCCAGGCACTGGTCCCTAACCTTTAAATCTTTAGTTACGCGTACGCCTAAATCTACTTCCTCGTCAACGCTCGCTAACTCCCTATCATCCATCGTGTACGCGTAATTATTGTTGCGAGAACCTATATGCAAAACTTTACATTTATCTACGTTAAATTGCATCTGCCACTTATCCGTCCACTCCATAATCCTATTTACATCGTCTTGGATCCTATTTCTATCGTCCTCGTTAACAACCTTACCGCCTATTTTAGTATCGTCCGCGAATTTTGAAACGTTACTAGTCAATCCTACATCTATGTCGTTAATGTAAATTACGAATA
>JAJOZX010004785.1:217500-230000 GCA_023014485.1 Bathynomus jamesi
GAAGAATCCGGAACCTTCAGCATTTAGAGCCTACCAGAGTCCTCCGAGCCACTATAGAAGAACTCGGAGAGTAACATAGAAGAAAACCACTTCAAGTCACACATCCGTTGCTGCCTCCTAACCAGAACCCCCGTCGATCCGAACCACAGGGCCATAGACGGAGGGGTTAACAACTGGCGACCCTTTAACCAGGATCTTCACGACTCCAGG
Source organism: Bathynomus jamesi (assembly GCA_023014485.1). Taxonomy (NCBI): domain Eukaryota; kingdom Metazoa; phylum Arthropoda; class Malacostraca; order Isopoda; family Cirolanidae; genus Bathynomus; species Bathynomus jamesi. Next base: position 217,711 of record JAJOZX010004785.1, read on the forward strand.
ATTCTTCCAGTCTTCCAGACTCTGGAACCAGAACCAACACCCAGTTGACCGGCGTGTCACGACTTCTAGTTCGTCACATCCACCCTTGAACCGGTGCGTTACGACTCCAAGTTCTTCACGCCTACTTTTCATCTAGGAACAAGTGGCCAGCCAGACACGTCTTCAGGACACACCTCAAAGGATTTCGCCGTAGGAATCTTGTTAAGTACAAAACTTTTTTAAAATAATTTCTAAACATTTGAAAAGTCATTATTATTAACAATTAATATTTAGTATTGAGCCAGAATTAACAAAAAACACAGTGAACACTTCAGACACCAGTGATACACTCTTTTTATTGAAAACAGTATTGTCACAGTTATTTTCACAGTTATTTTTACTATTCTTTAGTATAGTATAATTTTATTTAATGTACCAAACATAGTATTACCATACCATCACGTACATTTGAGTGAAATTTTGTTTACATTTTTATTTTTGTTTGCAATCTTTTCAAATTTTCCCCGAGTTAGGCAAATTGTTGTGCATTATTTTTTTTAGATAGTGTAGTTAGGAAAACCCCTTAAGTGATCATTCCATGAATTAAGATCGGTCAAGCAGACCTAATTAGAACATTAATAAGTACCTTCACATATGAGCGATTCAGACGGTGCGCTTTCTGACATCGAAGAATTACCTACACCCATTTTTCCACCTACCCCGCGCCCTTCAAACATATTCCCAAACACACAAGTCAGTATGTCTCAGTCTCAAACCCCCGCCCCAGCATACATTAACTTAGGCAGATTAGTAAATCTTCCTCATACTGTTTTAATTTTTAAGGGGACCATAGATAATCGTTTTGTTGAACCGCGCGTAAGACCTTGGGTTGAGTCTTTAGAGCAACATTTCTTACGCGAGAATATTACCGATGATGATATAAAAATCAGAGAAGCAAAAAGATTTATTGACCCTAAAGAGGGAAATGCCCATGACACAGTCACTTACGTCCCATCAATTAGCGAAGCTAACATGGGACGATTTTAAACAAAACCTATTAGAATTTTTTAAAGAAATAACCCTTGCACAACCCTTAGCCACATTAGAAGCAGTCTTCCAAGCTAAATGGAAGAAAGAGGAACACGAGGATTTAAACAATTTTATTACACGTACACACAAACTTGTAGGAGAAGCCCTCCGGGCCGCAGAAAATGCATGTGGCATAACTTTTACTTCGAAACAAAGAAATCTAATAGTAGCCACAACCATTTACCAAAACCTACCCGGAGCGCCTAAAAAAAAGTTTCAGGAGTTTTTAAATGTTGACAAACCTGTCAGTGTAGCCATAAACAAAACACGGGAACATCACCCCGATTTAGCAAACCAAACTACCGAAAGGGTAGAGAAACCCCTGTACATTATATTCAGCAGCAGCCACAACACCAATACCAACAGCAACAACAACAACAATATAAACCAAGGCAAATACAGGGAACACCCCAGAAACAAGCCCCCCAAACCCAGAATACACGCCCTCCTCCACAGTGTTTTAACTGTGATAGTTTCGGGCATATGATAAGTCAATGTAATTACCCCTCGTATTGCTCCCACTGTCACGAACATGGTCATCGCCGTGGCGATCGCCAAAAGTGTGCTGATAAAGCCCCTGCAGGGTATAGACCCCACTTTCAGAAACCAAACCAACCACGTCCCCAAAACGTATCCCAAAAGTCAACCAATCCCCAGAAACCAGTCCATTCCCACCCTCAGTCGAACTACCAACCCACACTCTTACCCCATGTATAAACCCCAATACAACCAGCAAGGTCAACTAGTTCGGTACGTAGAAGTACCCGGGGAGGAATCATTTTCCCCAGAGAACAGTTTTCAAGAACACCCTCAGCGTATGATATCCCGTAGAATATGATCCAGGTCCTCCCATAGAAGACCATGTGAGCCCTTTTTTAGACCCTACATTGGAGGCAGCAGTTCAACCTCCTCCCTCCTAAATTACAGTAGTAAGCCCAGATACGCACACAAACTCCCCATCAGGATAATAGGTGCGGACCTCTTAGATTTAATAATAAATTGTAGTACGGATAACCAAGATTTAACTGCTCTCCTAGATACAGGAGCACACGCGATTAATTAAGAAACAATGCGTAGATGAATTACTAGAGAGTACAAATATAAATATGAACTTAAGGCACCATCCTGCCAACTTAGAGGAGTTACGGGCACACCCATACCCACATATGGAGAAATTGAGTTATATTTAGAAATTGGAAACGCGGTATACCCCGCGAAATGTTGTATAGTGGACACAGTCGCCACCTTTCAGACAGACATCCTACTAGGGATGGATTTTTTTAACCGGAATCAATGGGAGATTTACCCAGCCGGAAAGTTAGTAAAGTGTCGAAATAGGACACACCATCTCCGCGAGGATGACAGACAACTTAATGCTAATAGACTTAGCTCAGTTCAGATTTCCGAAAGAAATAGGAAACCCCCTCTACTTGATAGCAGATCAAGTCGGCCGGTTGCATCCAGAGGGACAACCGCTCCAGAAATCAGACCCCAGGGTAATCAGTTCCAGTTGTTGAATCCAGTTGGATCAACCAGCAGTTTCCAGTCAGTCAGTTTCCAGACAGTCAGTTTCCAGTCAGTCAGTTTCCAGTCAGTCAGTTTCCAGTCAGTCAGTTTCCAGTCAGTCAGTTTCCAGTCAGTCAGTTTCCAGTCAGTCAGTTTCCAGTCAGTCAGTTTCCAGTCAGCCAGTTTCCAGTCAGCCAGTTTCCAGTCAGCCAGTTTCCAGTCAGCCAGTTTCCAGTCAGCCAGTTTCCAGTCAGCCAGTTTCCAGTCAGCCAGTTTCCAGTCAGCCAGTTTCCAGTCAGCCAGCTTCAGTTCAGCCAATAAGGCAAATTTTAGTCGCCGAACCAGAATCAGATTCACAATTTTTCATATGCCCTACCGAGCATATAACAGTAGCACCTTATGAGAAGATTTGTTTCCTAGCAAAAGTAGTTAACAGTCAAGGAAAATTATTAGAGTCAGAGCGTACTCTGATTACAGAGAAAAGTAATTTCAAAAGAGATGTTCTTATTGCCCAAGTCCTTAGTCAGAGTCAGAATTCAGCTATCCCTGTTGTTTGTTTAAACAAAGGAGAAAGTCCTATAGAATTAACTTCAAATCAGAAAATAGGAACTGTTTCCACAGTAGAATAGATTCAGATTTCCCCATCAGTATGATAAATCGTGTTTCCAGTTCCTTAGAATTAAAGCCTTCAATATTAAAAGAAGAATATAAGAAATGTCTGAAGCACTCCCTTCAGGAGTCACCAGCTTTACAGGATCCCAAACTAATGGAATCACTTCTCGATTTCCTGATAAGAAATAAAGATGTGATTGCCCTAACCGGAGATCCTCTGGGCCGAACTAATTTGGTCCCTTTTGAAATCAAGTTGGAACCCAATTCCAAACCCATTTTCATTCCTCCCTATCGGGTTCCACATTCTCAGTTAGTCACTATTGAGGAACACATCAAGGACATGTTGGAGCAGGATGTCATTCAGCCTTCAGCTAGTCCCTGGTCCGCTCCTATGATTCTCGTCTCCAAAAAGGACGGAACATCTCGCCCTTGTATAGATTTTAGACGCCTGAATAACATTACCATCCCAGACCGTTTCCCGATTCCAAACATGCAGGAAACAATTCTGAACGTAGGGAAAGCGAACTTTTTTTCATCCCTCGATTTAGCATCAGGTTATTGGCAAATGGAGGTCAGTCCCGAATCTCGGGCATTGACTGCTTTCTCCACTAACCGAGGCCATTACGAATTCCAGGTTTTACCTTTCGGAGTCCGAAATGGGCCTGCTAATTTCTCTAGGTTGATGAATATAGTCCTTTCCGACCTATTAGGTGTCGAAGCTCTCGTGTATCTTGACGATATTATCGTCTATAGTTCGGACATAAAAACACACTTTCAACGCCTTCATAATGTGCTATCACACTTGAGAAAAGCACACCTTAAACTGAAGCTTGCAAAGTGCAATTTTTTACAAGAATCCCTGGTATACCTAGGATTCCTACTCTCGTCCACAGGAATTAAACCTGATCCAGCCAAACTCGAAGCCCTGGAAAGGTACCCTGTACCCAAGACCATCGACGACGCCCGTGCATTTATTGGTTTTGTCGGATTCTATCGGAACTTTATCCCCCAATTTTCGAATATTGCTAAACCCATTACTAATTTGTTCCAGAAAAATTCGAAATTTAACTGGGAATCCGATCACCAACATGCCTTTGAAACTTTAATTAATAAACTAACCTGTCATCCCATTTTACAATATCCTGATTACACAAGACCCTTCATCATAGCCACAGATGCTTCCTCCTATGGACTAGGAGCCGTCCTGTTACAGGACGTAGACGGTGTGGAATTACCCATTGCTTATGCCAGTCAACTTCTCTCTGCACCTCAACGGAATTATTCCACTACGGACCGAGAGGCCCTAGCGGTATATTGGGCTTTGAAAAAATTCCGAAATATCGTCTATGGCTACGATGTAACCATCAAGACTGATCATAAGCCACTCACGTACCTCTTCAAGGACAAGCTACTTGAAGGACGATTGAGTAGATGGGCTCTGTTGATTCAGGATTTTGCAGCGAAAATCGTATACAAACCGGGAAAACTGCAAGTTATTCCAGACGGATTGTCGAGACTCAAGCCCGACGCCCGAGTGAATAAAATAGGATTCTCCTGTGTTCGACTACGAGTGTCTGCAATACTCCCAACAACAGGACCAACACACCCAAAACCTTCGGGCGCGCCTGGAACAAAAGGAACCATCGAAGGTAAAAGAACAGTACAACCTCAAAGATGGGCTCGTACATTTCAGGAACGAAGATGGAAACGACCTCGTGGAGATACCAAAGGATCTCGTTGATATAGCCATTGGACTTTGTCACGACTCACCTTTTTATGGACACATGGGGCCGGATCGCACCATCAAAAGTCTTTTGGAGCGATACCATTTTCCCGAGATGAACAGAACGGTACATGAATACATCGCCGAATGTCCGTCGTGTTTAAAGCATAAGGGCAACGTACCATCCACCGCTCCAATGCATAAATATCCAGTATGCCAGAGGCCCTGGCAAAGAACTGGAATGGATATACTGGGACCATTTCCCAAAACATCAAAGGGAAATCAGTACATCATTGTGTTTACGGACCACTTCTCGCGTTACAGCGAAGTAGCCGCCATTCCAGACCAGACCTCGGAAACTGTGGCAAGAGCCCTAGTGGAACGCGTCATCCAAAACCATACCACTCCTTCCATCCTAATCTCGGATAACGCCCTTAGTTTCACTTCCAAACTGTTCGAGTCACTCTGTAACATGTGTAGAATTAAAAATACACACATTGTGGCATACCATCCGCAGGCAAACGGCTTAGTGGAAAGGCACAATCGAAAGATCTTGGAAGCCCTGCGCCACGTTGTCGATGCATCCTCCCGTACATGGGATGATTCCCTTCCCATGGTACAAACAGCCATCAACAATGGCTATAATGTGTCCATCGGGGACACCCCTCATTTCGTTCTCTATCACTACGACAAGCGTCTACCTTTTGATTTGCCCGACCAAACCGACCCGGCAGTCCTAACATCTTCCGAAATGGCAGAAGCAAATCAGCAACTAGCTGAACGATCTTTCAAGATTTTTGACATAATCCGCTATGCCCTCGACCAACGAAACCAACAGATGGAGCAAGAGCAACATAGGCGTCATCCCCGTCAACGGACTATAATCGTCGGTATGCGATGTTATCTGAAGAGCGTGAAACCGCCAGGGGCTCATCGCAAATTATACCCAAATGGGATGGCCCATATAGGATTATGAAAGACCTCGGAAAAAATCGTTATGAAATCCTCGACCTCCGGGATCATTCCAAACTAAAGATCATTCACGCTGACAATTTGAAGATAGCTTCCGAACAACACCTTCCCAAAAAACAGCTGCCAGGCGTTCGAGCCGCCTATCCTTCAAAAGGTCAAGATATTAACAAATCGGGCAGGGATAAAAAAACTGAAGTAGTCACCGCGGGAACCGCTACCCATGACGAAGATTGGTACCTCGTAATACCACCATTACTCGAGGCAATCTCTGAACAAGAGGAGGCCCCAGAGCCAAGCGTCCCATCGGACCCAGACCCTGGAGAAACCCCTTCGAGAGGATCACTCAGTGGAACTCCACCATCTCCTCCAACTCCACCATCTCCTCTGTCACCACCCTCGCCGATTGATGATCGACGCACGGACCCTACATACCGCCCGCAAATGCATCACCCACGTGAACTAGAACCTTCACATAAGAAACGAACCCGCTCAGAATCCGAGCTCAACGGTCGACCCCCATTGCCACCAAAACGAGGCCGACCCCTTCGCCCACAACACAAGTATCCACACAAGTATCCACACAACTACCCCAGCTCCGTATAACTTAAGGCGTAGAAATGAATAAAATTGTCCCCCTTATAATTTTCCAAATTATTTACTCTTGTAGACCTAGCATTAGAATTTCTACCGGAGTTGTTATAGAAAAACTTGCAGAAGGTAAATTTTTGAAAGGGCACGCAGACCTTTATATAAATATACAACCCGTATAAGGTTACCTTAACCCATTATAACCTAGCGTCGCAAATTAAATTTAAACCCGTCAAGAGAGATCTTAAATCTCTCCATAAAACCTGTAACCATCCTACCCGAACTACATGCCAATGGAATGATCAATTGAGCCGGTTTAAAATTTCGGATGATAACCAAAACAACCTCTTACAAATACTACAACCGGTAACCATTTTCTCAACATCTGCCGTTAGTATCATTATTGTGTGTGCTATTATCCTCGGTATATTTGTGGTGAAAAGATCATTCTGGGAACAAAGAAAACCAAGTGACACGGAACATGAAACTATTTATGCACGACCAAGAGTGCGTACCCAGACCACGTGAACTAGACTTAACCACCCGACTTATGTTGTATATATAAATCTGTATTATAAAAGCAATAGTTATCATCTAGTTAGCATTAGTTAGGATGTTACGTTATTATATTAATATCATTCTAGAGGAAGAGCCCTGTAAAAATGAACCATAAATAATTCCCATATTCCTATTATCTTATCCTTCATGTAATTCTTGTATTCATTTATATAGTCTCTGTATCCATTGTAAGAAAAAGTATCCATTTTTAAAAATTCATGTGTTATATGGTTCATGTATTATATAATCCTGTATATTCTTATATATTTAACTTTATATAATGCCTATATCATATGTATGTACGTGTGTGTATTCATTTTTACATAAGGACCAAAATCGCCCAACGCGAGTTTGGATAAAATTTTTGATTTGCTTTCTACTTTGCTAAATAATTGGTGACCTGTTGTTTTTTAAAATCTCATAATCATTTTTTTAGATTTCGCTTAATAAGGAATCCTGCTAAGCTTTGCAATGTTCACATTTTGTATACACTCTCTTTCGTTATAAACAATGAGATCATGTCTTGCCTAAGCATTAAAATTGTACATCTTAAACCTTAAAATTTCACTCATATGCATATTTTAGTGTAAAGATGCATAGTCCGATTTCCACTTTTAGTTAACTTGGCAGATCATGATAACATCAGATCTGAAAAGTCGCAGTTTAAGATAAAAATATGGTTTCGTCTTCAAATATTTTGTTTACTCGTTCCAGCCTTACCACAGCTAAAAAATTTACTTATTTTCAAATATTGTGCAAAAATAATACAGCCTTTTTAGCATTTAATAATAATAATGTTAGCAGTTTTTGGGTATATAAACCCACTAAAATTATTCCATTGTCATTCAGAAGCTAATTCAGAGGCTGAGCACTACCTGTACATTTTAACAGTAAAATTACAGTTGAAGCTAGTTTTTACCTTATCCTTCGAGCCTTGCTCTCTTCAGAAGAACTTAGTCATTAAACTTTCCGGATACGCTATAAGAAGAATCCGGAACCTTCAGCATTTTGAGTAAGTCTATCAGAGTCCTCCGAGCCACTATAGAAGAACTCGGAGAGTAATATAGAAGAAAACTACTTCAAGACACACATCCGTTGCTGCCACCTAACTAGAACCCCCGTCGACTTCGAACCAACACGGGCGATAGACGGAGGGGTTAACATATGTATATATGATATATATGTATATATATATATATATATATTATTATATGTATATATATATGTGTATATATATGTATATATATGTATGTACATATATGTATGTATATATATGTATGTACATATATGTATGTACATATATGTATGTATATATATGTATGTACATATATGTATGTATATATATATATATGTATATATATATGTATATATATATATATACATATGTATATATATATGTATATATATGTATATATTATATATATATATATTATATATATTATTATTATATATATATTATATATATGTGTTATATATATATATATATATATATATATATATATATATATATGTATATGTATATAGTATGTATATGTTATAATGTTATAATGTTTCAGACCAACAAAGACCCTAGGATCCACTCATGGCTGGTCTACCTAACTGTGTTCGTAATCGTGTATTGTGTATGTCCTCCGTGGTGGCGGAGGGGACCTACAATTTTACGTGGGTTCCGAACCACAAGAACATAAGAAATTTATGTAAAAACTGCCGGTAAATTGGCAACGACCAATTTTACGAAACTAAATAATTATCAATTTAAAACTAATTAATTATCGATTTAAAACTAAAGATAGAATCTCTGGATCCAGAGGATCAAGTCATAATAGACTACTATCCACAAATGTTACACTCTATATCTATTTATAACGGACATGCAAATATATCAGATCCAAAGAATCCAGTCAATTTCATTACGGTATCCATCAAGTCACGGTCCATATCGATTGCGGACCAAGTCAAAATTTACAACATATACATTACAATATATACACTTACGAGGAAAAGTGTAGGTGTGGCTGTAAAGACTGTACAGTAATGTAGAAATGTGTGTGCACCCATTATGGGTCTCCCATTTAAAGGTGTTTGTGGGGCAAGTGAAGATCATGAGTTTTTCAATACCTCACAGTACTATGGGCGACACCGCTCGGCAGAGGAATCTCTTTAAATGGGGTGTGTAAGGACAGAGTATATCCCGTAACCCAAGACGCTGCCTCCCTATATCCCACAACACTTGTGTTGAGCTGTGGGATCTATCCCCACAAAGCCTTAATTTTACTACCTTAAACTATACCCTTTCTATCAACATGCGCGTCTAATCGATTTTTAAACATGTTTATAGACGTGCTACTAATTACTTCTACCGGCAAACTATTCCAGGTATTTACTATTCTATGCGTAAAAAAGTTTTTCGCAACTGCTGTCTCGAACCTTCTACTTGTTAACTTACACCCGTTATTTCTAGTCCTATTATATTGAGATATTTCGAAAAAGCTATCTATCTACGTTATCAAACCCATTCATAATTTTGAAAACCTGGATTAGATCACCCCTTAACCTCCTAGTCTCGAGAGTAGTCAATTTTAACTCCTTAAGCCTATCCTCGTACGACTTTGACCTAAGAGACGGAATCTTCTTAGTTGCTCGTCTTTGAACTCTTTCGATTTTGTCTATATCTTTGCGCATATGGGAATTCCAAAATTGGACCGCGTACTCCAAATGGGGTCTAACTAATGATTTATAAAGTGGAACTATAATATCGCGCGATTTGTACTCAAAATTTCGAGCTATAAAACCTAACACTTTGTTCGCCTTATTGACCGCTGCTGTACTTTGTTTCGCTACTTTTAAATCACCAGTGACTATAACTCCTAAATCTTTTTCCTGCTCTACGCTTGTTAAATCTTTCCCTCACATACTATACGCAAAATTACCGTTACGCGAACCTATATGCAAAATTTTGCACTTATCCACGTTAAATCTCATTTGCCATGTGACTGACCAATCAACGATTTTATTCAGATCTTCCTGAATTTTACCTCTATCTTCGTCATTAATCGCCCTACCACCCAGCTTCGTCTCATCCGCAAACTTTGAAACTGTACTGACTAGGCCGACATCTAAATCGTTAATATATATATAGAAAAACCAAGGGGCCCAATACAGAACCGTGAGGAACGCCACTCGCTACATTAGCCCAACACGACTCCGCTCCATCAACGACCACCCTCTGTTTCCTGCCTCGCAACCACTCTTCTAGCCAATTTATTACTACACCCCTGATTCCATGAGCCTTAGTTTTTTCAATGAGTCTTTTGTGCGGCACGGTGTCAAACGCTTTTTGAAAATCTAAATACACTACATCAACCGCCCGATGTCTATCGTAAACGTCAACCACTCTTTGGAAAAATTCTAAAAGATTAGTTAAGCAAGATTTGCTTCGCCTAAAACCGTGCTGCGTATTTCTAACCAGATTATGCACTTCTAAGTGTTCGACTATACGATCCCTAATTATTGATTCCAGTAGCTTATCTACAACAGACGTTAAACTGATTGGCCTATAATTTCCCGCCGCACCTTTATCGTCTTTCTTAAAGATAGGTGTTACGTTTGCTAACTTGAAATTATCTGGTACGCACCCTTCAGAAATAGACGCATTAAAAATCTTTGTTAGCGTCACAACAATGCTATCTTTTAATTCTTTTAGTTGTATGGGATATATGGAATCCGGACCCGGTGATTTACGCGTTTTCATTTTATCAATATAGCGCATTACTTCCCCTTCACTAACGACAATATTATCCAAAATATGTATATATATACATATATATGTATTTATATATATGTATATATATATGTATATATATATATATATGTATGTATATATATGTATATATATGTATATATATATATATATATGTATATTGTATATATATATGTATATACGGTATATATATATATATATGTATATGTATATATATGTATGTATATATATATATATATAATATTATATATATATGTATATATATATATGTATATGTATATATGTATATGTATGTATATGTATATATATATATATATATATATATATATATATATATATGTATATATGTATATGTATATATATATATATGTATATGTATATTTATATATATGTATATGTATATATGTATATATATATATATATATATATGTATATGTATATATATAATGTTATAATGTTTCAGACCAACAAAGACCCTAGGATCCACTCATGGCTGGTCTACCTAACTGTGTTCGTAATCGTGTATTGTGTATGTCCTCCGTGGTGGCGGAGGGGACCTACAATTTTAGGTGGGTTCCGAACCACAAGAACATAAGAAATTTATGTAAAAACTTCCGGTAAATTGGCAACGACCAATTTTTACGAAACTAAATAATTATCAATTTAAAACTAATTAATTATCGATTTAAAACTAAAGATAGAATCTCTGAATCCAGAGGATCAAGTCATAATAGACTACTATCCACAAATGTTACACTCTATATCTATTTATAACGGACATGCAAATATATCAGATCCAAAGAATCCAGTCAATTTCATTACGGTATCCATCAAGTCACGGTCCATATCGATTGCGGACCAAGTCAAAATTTACAACCATATGCATTACAATATATACTCTTACGAGAAAAAGTGTAGGTGTGGCTGTAAAGACTGTACAGTAATGTAGAAATGTGTGTGCACCCATTTTGGGTCTCCCATTTAAAGGTGTTTGTGGGGCAAGTGAAGATCATGAGTTTTTCAATACCTCACATTACTATGGGGGGCACCGCTCGGCAGAGGAATCTCTTTAAATGGGGTGTGTAAGGACAGAGAGTATCCCCTAACCCAAGACGCTGCCTCCCTATATCCCACAACACTTGTGTTGAGCTGTGGGATCTATCCCCACAAAGCCTTAATTTTACTACCTTAAACTATACCCTTTCTATCAACATATGCGTCTAATCGATTTTTAAACATGTTTATAGACGTGCTACTAATTACTTCTACCGGCAAACTATTCCAGCTATTTACTATTCTATGCGTAAAAAAGTTTTTCGCAACTGCTGTCTCGAACCTTCTACTTGTCAACTTACACCCGTTATTTCTAGTCCTATTGAGATATTTCGAAAAAGCTATCTCTATCCACCTATATATATATATACACACAAACCTATATATATATATATATATATATATACAAACCTCTATATATATATATATATTATATATATATATATATAT
>JAJOZX010004785.1:235000-237500 GCA_023014485.1 Bathynomus jamesi
TAATTTCTGCCCGTGTATCCGTTTATAAGGTTTTAGTTCAAGGTCGTTTTTAATAATGTTTCTGACGCTACTTTCGGATATGCTCAACTCATTAGCAATTCTGGACGGTGTCACGTGAGTCCCTGGTCTGCCTTCTTGACTACAAATTCTTAGTTCCACATCTCTGATGTTTTCTTCGGTTCGAACTGATCTTGGCCTCCCGCTTCCTTGTTTCCTTTCAGTACTTTCAGTTTCGTCGATTTTTCTTAACAGCTTGTCCAAACCTCCTTTCGACCATGGTTTATTCGGAAACTCTTGTAATAATTTTATTGCGCCATAATTTTTATCAAGTCTATAATGTTTTATTAATATTTTATCTTCTTTAGAAAAGGGCATATTATCATTTTTATTGATTAAAATTATTTAGGCGTCCGAAAAAAATAATATAAAATGAGAAAAACATTAAATTTTTACGCGGAAATTTACTTTTTTTAGTCATTGCACGTTTGTGGCCATAAAATCTTTATTTTATGACCGATTTTGATGAAATTTGTTTTATACAACTCTGGGCTCTTTTATCTTTAGCTATATATATAACATTTAAGGGTCCGGCAAAAAATGCGGGCGTGAGAGCAATTTTCGTCATGCTCCTTTTTTTTTGCGGACCCTGTATATATATATATATATATATATATATATATATATACACAAACCTATATATATATACACAAACCTATATATATACACACACAAACATACACACATATATATATATATATATATACACACAAACATATATATATATATATATATGTATACATATACAGGGTGTCCGAGAATTATCTGTACAATTTTTGGCTGTTATTAAAAGTCAACCATGAAGTGTAGAAATTCCAGTGTTGTCCCATTTTACAGAGAATCTCATTAAATTTTTTCTCATACCACGTTTTGACAAGTTTTTTAGAAATGTACGCGGGTGACAGACATTGATGATTTAAAAGCAAGAATCACAGCTGCTATTGAGCGAATTGATGTGGATATGCTGCAGCGTACATGGCAACATTTGGAATATCGATTGGATGTTTTGCGAATCACTAATGGTGCACATATCGAATGTTTGTAACAACGTTACTTTAATAAAAGAAACTTTTGAAAATACAGATTCTAAATAATCTTGTTTAAGAATTTTACGTGTGTTATCAAGAATTTTATTAAAAGATGAAATTGTACAGATAATGTTCGGACACACTGGAATTTCTAAAAAACCTGTCAAAACTTGGTATCAGAAAATCTTAGAGATTCTCTGTAAAATTCGACAACACTGAAATTTCTACACTTCATGGTTGACTTTTAATAACAGCCAAAAATTGTACAGATAATTCTCGGACACCCTGTGTGTGTGTGTATATATATATATATATATATACACACACACGCGGTCCAATTTTGGAATCCGCATATGCGCAAAGATATAGACAAAATCGAAAGAGTTCAAAGACGAGCAACTAAGATGATGCCCTCGTAGCCAGCACGCATGGCTGGTCAGGGACTTTGCACAAGAATCTGTCCAGCTGGTTCTTGAAGTTATTCAGGTTGGTGTGCTGGAGATTCCTCACTTCTTTTGGAAGGACATTGAAAAGCTTTGGGCCCCGTATTCTGAGGGTATTTTCCATCCTCGTTTTCATGGCTCCTTGTCCCACCGCAGCTGGGACCGTACAAAATCTGCCTCTTCTCTCATTCCAGTTTGTTTCTATTTCATTTCTGAGGTTAGAGACAGAGCCCTCAAGTATGTTTCATATGTATATTATTGTGTACCGCTCTCGCCTTCTTTCAAGAGAGTAGAGTTCCAGGGATTGTAGTCGAGACCAGTAGTCTTCACCTTCCGTTTCCTCTATCTTAGACGTAAAAGTCCTTTGTATAGCTTCAATGCTCGCAATGTCTCTTTTTCTGTGTGGGCTTGTGAGTACTGAACAATACTCAATTATTGGTAGGACTAGATTCTTTCATAATTTGAGCATGATGTTTGCTTTTCTGCTGCGGAAGCTCCTCCAGATGATTCCCATTATTTTTCTAGCCGTTGTGATTTTGATTTTATAGTGCTCTCTGAATTCTGCATCCGACGACATTATTACTCCAAGATCCCTGACTTGTCGATTTGGTGTTATCTGTTTGGCTTGCGGAGTTTTGTACCCTTTTTTCTGTAGCTCTTTGTTATTACCATATCTTAGAAGTTGGAATTTTTCTTCGTTGAACTTCATATTGTTGTCTTCTGCCCACTGGAATAATGTTTCAATGTCGTTTTGTAGTTTTCTTATGTCATCTTCGTTCAATATTTCCTTACATATCTTTGTGTCATCTGCGAAGCATGATACAATACTGTCCTTAATATCTGCATCAATATCTGACATCATTATTATGAACAGCAAGGGAGCTAATACTGTCCCTCGTGGGACAGAGCTCACGACTTCCGAGACTTCCGATTTAACTCCGTTTAGCACCACTCTTTGCGTTCTTTGCGTCA
>JAJOZX010004785.1:242500-325000 GCA_023014485.1 Bathynomus jamesi
CAAAGAGGTCTTTCTGCCCTATCTGGGTTCAAACCTAGGCAGGTGTTCGGTACTGTGACGTTCTTACTGTTGTTCTCAAGAATGTGTTTCTGTACTGACAGCCTGCCAAGGCAAATTCGTTCGTCTTTGTCTTTCATCTGTGCTTCTCAAACGGTTACTCCATATCCTCATCCATCTAACTTAATTATACCTAAAATTAGAATCTCTTCCAAAGAGGTCTTTCTGCCCTATCTGGGTTCAAACCTAGGCAGGTGTTCGGTACTGTGACGTTCTTACTGTTGTTCTCAAGAATGTGTTTCTGTACTGACAGCCTGCCAAGGCAAATTCGTTCGTCTTTGTCTTTCATCTGTGCTTCTCAAACGGTGGATCGCGACTCCCCGGGAGGTAGAAATTTACCTTTGTAGTAATGATTTGTGTGCAAGAAAAAAAACACCCGCTTCATGGGTTTGTTTACTCCTGTAGGGATGATAAGGGGCCGCGCCGACCTAAGACCCCGACACGGGGGTCGTGGAGAAAATCCAGCTGAAAAACAGACCTTATACCGGGTGTACATAAAGTCAGGATCTATTTTTGTGAAGCACTTGGAAATTATATGGAATTCAATCATAAAATGATAAAGTGTTAACATTTATTAAATAATTAAGAGTAGGATTCGACGTGACGCCCATCAGTATCCCTGCACAGCTCAAATCGTTCCGCAGCATTTCTAAACACATTCTGGAGCATTTGCGGGGTTATGTTATCTGCAGCAGTTCGTATACGTGTACGTGAGTTTTCAAGACTCGTAATCTTCGTCTGATAGACGTGCGATTTGATAAAGCCCCATGCAAAGAAATCTAAAGGGGTTAAATCTGGTGATCTCGCTGGCCAAGGTCTGTTGCTTCCGCTTCCGATCCAGCGATTTGGAAAACGTCCATTTAGATAATCCTGCACAATTTTGGCATAGTGACAAGGAACACCATCATGTTGATAGACGACGGTACTAACAATCCTATCCCCGTCGTCTATCAACATGATGGTGCTCCTTGTCACTATGCCAAAATTGTTCAGGATTATCTAAATGGACGTTTTCCAAATCGCTGGATCGGAAGCGGAAGCAACAGACCTTGGCCAGCGAGATCACCAGATTTAACCCCTTTAGATTTCTTTGCATGGGGCTTTATCAAATCGCACGTCTATCAGACGAAGATTACGAGTCTTGAAAACTCACGTACACGTATACGAACTGCTGCAGATAACATAACCCCGCAAATGCTCCAGAGTGTGTTTAGAAATGCTGCGGAACGATTTGAGCTGTGCAGGGATACTGATGGGCGTCACGTCGAATCCTACTCTTAATTATTTAATAAATGTTAACACTTTATCATTTTATGATTGAATTCCATATAATTTCCAAGTGCTTCACAAAAATAGATCCTGACTTTATGTACACCCTGTACTTTTCCTTCATATAGAAGTTCGCTTTCATTCAGCCTGTCCCAAAGAGGGGTGACGGCCCTCAATCCCTCAACTATCGTCCAAATGCTTTGATTTCTTGTCTTTTTAAAGTTTTTAAATTTATCCTTAAAATCAGTATGGATTCCGCAAGGGAGGTTCTACTGGCGAACTTCTTACATATCTCTTTGACTCTTGGTCATCCTCCTTTCGTAATTTCGGTGAAACCTTTGTTATTGCGCTAGAAATATCAAAAGCTTATGATAATCTGGAGCAAATACTTAATTTCCAAACTACCTTTCTTCGGTTTCTATTCATCTATATATGCCTTCATCTGATTTTCTTTCTGGACGATCTATAGTTGCAGTTGTAGATGCCACTGTTCTTCTTCTGTAGTGGTATTCCTTAGGACTCTGTCCTCGCACCCGCACTCTTCCTTTTATTTATCAATGATCTATTAAGTCGCAATTCCTGTCCTATCCAATCCTATGCCGATGACTCCACCCTTTACTTCTCCACCCACTTCACAAAGCATCTCTCTCAACAGTCACTCCATGCTTTGCGTGAGACGGCTATGGTGCACCTGACCTCTAATTTTTCTACTATCCCTGATTTCACCTACTCAACCGCTGAACTCTGGAACAACCTTCCTCAAGCTCTCTCTATCCTTGTGTATGACCTTCAGTCTTTCAAACGCAGAGTGTCAAGGCATCTTGAAAACTTTGGATCTTTATTTTGGTTTTCTTCTATAAGATGGGCGTTCTTGCGGGCATTCGCCCTTGACCCCCCCCCACCTCTCTACCTGCATAAAAAATACAAAATGATAATGATAATCTTTATTGACAGGAGATAAATCCTGTAAAAGTAATATATATATATATATATATATATATATACAGGGTGTCCCAGGAGGAAATGTCAAGAATGCACCATTTGACTCTTTGGGTATTTCTAAGTAGAAAGTATTATATCAACATGTGCCTGATTCCCAACCGTTACCGAGATACAGGCCTCGACATTTGGGTAACTAAAACATAATAAAAAGCCAATCTTAGATAATATTCAATGACATTTAATGATACGTTGGCAACTGTGCACATCCTCACATTATTTATTTACATTATTTTTTTGTCTGTGGGTTGGTTCTTGAAGAGTAACGTTTATCAGCGGGGTAAGCCCGAAACTAGGGAGCAGTTGGTTGCACGTATACAGGATGCGTTCATAAACCTCAGAAATGAACTTCCGCGTTTTCCTTGGCAAGACTCGATAGATCGGAGGCTCGCCGCGTGCATTGAAGAAGGAGGGGGTCACTTTGAACCATCTGCAATAAGTGCAATAGTGTATTATATGTTTGTACTTTTTGTAAACCACAAGTGTCATTAAATAGTATCTAAGATCGCCTTTTATTATGTTTTAATTACCCAAATGTAGAGGCCTGTATCACGGTAACGGTTGGGAATCAGACCCATATCGATATAATACTTTCTACTTTGCACCATTTCACTCTTTGGGTGTTTCTTTCTTGACATTTCCTCCTGGACGAACCCGTATATATATATATATATATATATATATATATATATATATATATATATATATATATATATATATATATATATATATATATATATCACAGATGCGAGGCAATTCAGCGCCAGGGCCAGACACATGGAGTGCCTCGTTTCTGAAGAAATGTAAATAGAGTATTGTCAACCGCTATACTTATTATGGAGGAAATCACTCGACACAGGACAAATTCCACTCCCCTTAAAGAACGCGAACATTGCCCCCTATTTAAAGGTGGTAACAGAGCAATGCCCAAGAATTATCGGCCAGTGGCTCTCACCTCACACCTTATAAAGTGCTTTGAATGTATAATTAGAGGCAAAACTACCTACTACCTACAACAGAAATACTTATACAACCCAAATCAACATGGCTTCAGTGCTGGAAGATCGTGCCTATCACAGCTACTAGACCACCAGGAGAAAATATTGGAAACATTGTGTCGAGAACAAAACATTGATGTAATATATACTGACTTTGCTAAAGCCTTCGATAAATGTGACTATGGAATCATAGCACGCAAACTTAAGAATACAGGAATTACTGGAAAGCTAGGAAGGTGGATATTTAATTTCTTGACGCAAAGAACGCAAAGAGTGGTGGTAAACAGAGTTAAATCGGGAGTCTCGGAAGTCGTGAGCTCTGTCCTACAAGGGACAGTATTAGCTCCCTTGCTGTTCATAATAATGATTGCAGATATTGATGCAGATATTAAGGGTAGTATTGTATCATGGTTCGTAGATGACACAAATATATGTAAGGAAATATTGAACGAAGGTGACATAAGAAAATTACAAAACGACATTAAATCATTATTCCAGGGGGCAGAAGACAACACTCTGAAGTTCAACGAAGAAAAATTCCAACTTCTAAGATATGGTAATAACAAGGAGCTACAGAAAAAAGGGTACAAAACTATGCAAGCCAAACAGATAACACCAAATTCACAAGTCAGGGATCGTGGAGTAATAATGTCGTCGCATGCAGAATTCAGAGAGCACTATAACATCAAAATTACAACGGCTAGAAAAATAATGGGAATCATCTGGAGGAGTTTCCGCAGCAGAAAAGCAAACATCCTCCTCAAATTATGGAAGAGTCTAGTCCTACCAATAATTGAGTATTGCTCAGTACTCACAAGCCAATACAGAAAACGAAACATTGCGAACATTGAAGCTATACAAAGGACTTTTACGTCTAAGATAGAGGAAACAGAAGGTACAGACTACTGGTCTCGACTACAATCCCTGGAACTCTACTCTCTGGAAAGAAGGCGCGAGCGGTACACAACAATATACATATGGAAAATACTTGAGGGCTCTGTCCCTAACCTTAGAAATGAAATAGAAACAAAGTGGAATGAGAGAAGAGGCAGATTTTGTACGGTCTCAGCTGAGGTGGGACAAGGGGCCATGAAAACGAGGATGGAAAACCCTCAGAATACGAGGCCCAAAGCTTTTCAATGTCCTACCAAAAGAAGTGAGGAATCTCCAGCACACCGACCTGAATAACTTCAAGAACTAGCTGGACAGATTCCTGTGCAGAGTCGCTGACCAGTCATGCGTGGCTGGCTACGAGGGCAGGAGGAGATCAGACAGCAATTCCCTCCTTCACCAAATCCCGCAAATGAGGCGGGATGCTGCAGAGGGGTCGACAGTAGGTTGATTTTGAACCGTCGTTCGAACTCGACTAAAGTAACCTAAAGTGTGTATATATATATATATATAATGAACAGGAACACCAGAGAAAATACAAACATCCTTCAAGGTTTAATAGTACCAACGTTTCGGAATGCACTAATTCCATCTTCAGGGCTAAAACAATAAAATTCCAAATCACATACAAAATTACAAATACAAATTGCTTAATAACAATTTAAAATAAACTTTAAAAAAAAAAAAAAAATTATAAAAAGTAGCTAAGAAAATGTAAAACATTAAAACTAAAAGGTAAATAAATGTGAAGTTAAAAAGTTAAAATTATAAAAAGTAAAAGCATTAAAACTGAAATGTAAATAAAATAAACTAGTACCTTAACCAAAACATAGCAGATCTATCGATGATTCGTCAGAATTTAGGTCTGGTTTTAGTTTATAAATAAACAGAGACTCCATAATTTTAAGCTTAAGGTCAGAGCTTCCAGCAGCAAGTACGGTGAAATTAGACTGTGAAATTTGGTGGTTATTGTTGTGCGAGTGATTACGTATGAGAGAATTAGGTGGTTTGCCAAGGGGTAAATTTGTACGGACCGATTTACCGATTTACCCTTGGCAAACCACCTAATTCTCTCATACGTAATCACTCGCACAACAATAACCACCAAATTTCACAGTCTAATTTCACCGTACTTGCTGCTGGAAGCTCTGACCTTAAGCTTAAAATTATGGAGTCTCTGTTTATTTATAACTAAAACCAGACCTAAATTCTGACGAATCATCGATAGATCTGCTATGTTTTGGTTAAGGTACTAGTTTATTTTATTTACATTTCAGTTTTAATGCTTTTACTTTTTATAATTTTAACTTTTTAACTTCACATTTATTTACCTTTTAGTTTTAATGTTTACATTTTCTTAGCTACTTTTTATAATTTTTTTTTTTTAAAGTTTATTTTAAATTGTTATTAAGCAATTTGTATTTTGTAATTTTGTATGTGATTTGGAATTTTATTGTTTTAGCCCTGAAGATGGAATTAGTGCATTCCGAAACGTTGGTACTATTAAAGCTTGAAGGATGTTTGTATTTTCTCTGGTGTTCCTGTTCATTATTAAACTGCGTTTTCCACGCCACCAATCAATAGCCGATATATATATATATATATATATATATATATATATATATATATAGTACTTTTACGGGATTTATCTCCCGTTAGTAAAATTATCATTATCATATATATATATATATATATATATATAATATATGAAATTATTTCACGAAAGTAACACGTGAAAAATATTTATGATGAATAAAACCACGAAGGAAAGGAAACACAGAATGGTGCTCAAGCGCTTTCGTCTAATGACATCCTCAGGAACACTGAAGTACATAAAGAGTTACAGCCTATATAGAGGTTACAGAAAAAAAAATATATATATATACAATAAACGGAGAAACAAAAAGGATTGTGGGAGGGCCACACAAATTTATAAGGAAAAACTATCGATTTTTAGCACAAGATTAAATAAATTGTTTCCAACCAATGTTATAGATAAAAAAATATACACAAATTTATACTGGAAATCTGCCCGGGTATTAGCACTCTGCTCTTTTTGTATATAAAAATTGAAAAAATTATCGATTTTTAGCACAAGATTAAATGAATTGTTTCCAACCAATGTTATAGATAAAAAAATATACACAAATTTATACTGGAAATCTGCCAGGGTTTTAGCACTCTGCCCTTTTTGTATATAAAAATTGAAAAATAAAAGTTATTAGGGTGGCATACAAGTTTACCAAAGATTTAGCGTTCTACCTTTCTTATCTAAATCTGTTCTGAAGGAATTCAAAACAACAGGATCGAGTTGAAAAAGACGTTTGCTTATGTTGAAGTTATTTGTAAGTTGGATAATGGCATACTCAAGAATATTTCTATTAACAATGTTGCTAGAGTGAAATAAAACTGAAGCATTATTCCAATCAATACAGTGGGATAACTCTGACAAATGGACAAAAAGGGGACTGGACAACTGTCCTGTTCTAACGGAATATTGATGCTGTTTTATACGTGTGTGCAAAAAATATTTTAGTACTTCCATTTTTCCCGGGCTTTTTAGGCATTGCTAATGTACTTAAACTTTTGGATATTAATGTAGTATTTTCATATAACAATATTGTGAAAAATATCATAGTAAAAAATAGCCCTATCAATAATTCAGGCATTATCTATAAAATTGGTTGTAAACAATGTGATTCCTTTTACATAGGTCAGACGGGAAAGGATTTGCACACACGTATAAAACAGCATCAATATTCCGTTAGAACAGGACAGTTGTCCAGTGCCCTTTTTGTCCATTTGTCAGAGTTATCCCACTGTATTGATTGGAATAATGCTTCAGTTTTATTTCACTCTAGCAACATTGTTAATAGAAATATTCTTGAGTCTGCCGTTATCCAACTTACAAATAACTTCAACATAAGCAAACGTCTTTTTCAACTCGATCCTGTTGTTTTGAATTCCTTCAGAACAGGTTTAGATAAGAAAGGTAGAACGCTAAATCTTTGGTAAACTTGTATGCCACCCTAATAACTTTTATTTTTCAATTTTTATATACAAAAAGGGCAGAGTGCTAAAACCCGGGCAGATTTCCAGTATAAATTTGTATATATTTTTTTTTATCTATAACATTGGGTGGAAACAATTCATTTAATATTGTGCTAAAAATCGATAATTTTTCAATTTTTATATATAAAAAGAGCAGAGTGCTAAAACCCGGGCAGATTTCCAGTATAAATTTGTATATTTTTTTTTTATCTATAACATTGGTTGGAAACAATTTATTTAATCTTGTGCTAAAAATCGAAGTTTTTCCTTATAAATTTGTGTGCCCCTCCCACAATCCTTTTTGTTTCTCCGTTTATTGTATATATTTTTTTTTCTGTAACCTATATATAGGCTGTAACTCTTTATGTACTTCAGTGTTCCTGAGGATGTCATTAGACGAAAGCGCTTGAGCACCATTCTGTGTTTCCTTTCCTTCGTGGTTTTATTCATCATATATAATATATATATATATATATATATATATATATATATATATATATATATTTCCTTTCAACCTTTCAAACTTTTCAAATCTTTCAAATGTTCCGTGCGATGATTCCTCATTTCATGAAGGACAAGCTTGTCACCCCTCCTCTGGAGTTGGCCTAGTGAAATAGAGTTGGTTTCTTGTGCTCTCTATCTCACATAGCCAGGCACGCCAGGCTCATTTGGAATTGTTCTGAGCAAGGCGTCCAATCTTCTTTTGAAGATATCCACCGCCACACCACTCGAGTTCCTTAGTTCCTTGGGCAGCTGGTTAAACAGTCTTTTTTTTTCTAATTTTCACCGTTGTTTGGGGTTTATAGGGTTCAGATTAAGATTAGGGACTAGTTCCTCCATTATTTTCCAAGTGTAAATGATGGTGTACCTCTCTCTTTTTTCCAGTGAATATAAGTTTAATTCACGTAAACTTTCCCAGTAATTTAGTTCTTTGCATCCATTGATCTTGGCTGTGAAGCTTCTCTGAATCCCTTCTAGCTGATTAATATCTTCTCTTTTATATGGGTATGTTAGGACCGAGCAGTATTCCAACTTAGGTATGATCAGTGTTTTCAATAGAGGAATCATTATATTCCTATCCCTTCGTTTACAAGTTCTCAGTATCTGTTCAGTTATTCTTTTTGCTCTGTTTACTGCTATCTTATTTTGTGTTTCAAATTTCGCGTCATCAGTCATTACAACTACTAAATCTTTTGCTTTAGAATTTCTCTGAATTTCCTGCCCATTTGGGGTATAATATTCCATGGATTTTGTCCTCCCTCCTTCCGTACCTTAACAGTTGAAATTTCTCAGTGTTAAATTTCATATTGTTGCCTTCCGACCAATTGTAGATTCTGTTCGTGTCTGTTTGTAGAGATCCTGTATCCTCTGTGTCATCGGCAAACGATGTTACTGTGCCCTTACTGGAAACGTCCTCATTTATGTCAGTTAGTATGGTCATGAAGAGTAATGGGGCTAATACTGTTCCTTGTGGTACTGAGCTAAAAACTTCTGATTCTGATGAAGATATTCCTTGAACTGCAACGACTTGCTGCCGCTCACAAAGAAAATTAAACATCCCTTTTCCTACTTTTTCTGTTATTCCCATATATTGGCAACGTCTGTGTATCATAGTTTTTATTACTTTCAAGTGCATCAATAATGTTGTTATAGTGTTCCATTAGTTGTGATAGGCATGATCTGCCTGACCGGAATCCATGTTAGTTATCATTTAATTTTTTCCCCGAGTTTCCAAAAAGTCAGATTTTTTTCTTTTCAGAATGCTTGGTATTTCTCCCGTGTCTAGTGATCGTCTCCATATCCAATATAGGGGCTTAGCGATTTCATTCTTACAGTTTTTGATCAATGTGGCATTCCACTTGTCCGGGCCTGCTGCCGACTGTGCTTTTTGTTTCCCTATAGCTTGTGATATCATCTGTTGTAAAATCGAAGTCCTTTATACTTTCCCTTTGTAATTATTCTTCAAATCACGTGTTTCTAATCTTGTATAGTTTTTCAGTTTTGGGAATACTGAAAGATGATTCATACTGAGCTCTTAATATTTAAGGTACTTCATTTAGATCATTGGTTAAAAACATTATTTTTATTCTTTAAAGGTCCGATAGTCGCATGATTTTTTTGTCTTCCTTTTGCAAAATTATAGAAGTATTTTGTGTTAACCTTTATTGCGTCATCTTTCTCTGTATGGTTCTCAGTTTAACCCTATATGACGCAGTCTATACTCTCCAGTTTATTATTTAATATTTTTCTGATGTTGTTGTCTTTGGAATTTTAAAGTAACTCTTTCTCTTGCGGAACATTGACCTCTTTTGTCTCTGGAACCTACTTCTCTTTCCTCTTTGTTGTTTTCTTGGGTTTGGGACATGTCTTTCCACAATTTCTAGCCTCTTCTCTTCTAGGGTTTTTAGCATCTCTTCCGTTTTCTTGCATATATATATATATATATATATATATATATATATATATATATATATATATATATATATATATATATATATATATATCATAATACAGTATATATGAAATTAAATTAAATTCGTCCTTGCCCTCCCCACTCTACAAGTACAGAAACAAGCAACTTTCTTGTAGAGTGATGAAAACAAGGACACATTTTATTTCCCGCGTGCAGGTAAGAACGACTACCTACAGTATCAAAGCTTTTATTACAGCTTTCTCACCGGACAGTGAGGTAAATGTGGCCCAGTGTATCTCGACTTTTGTAACCGATGGTAACTTATTCCTTTGTTTTTTCTTTCTAGGTCTTCACAAATTGGATATGTTGAAACTCGAGCACAACGAAATTGAAACCATCCAGGACAATGTATTTAGCGATCTGACGATGCTGAACTCTCTTAACATTGAACACAATAAGATTACAAATATTTCTGACAACTCTTTTGCCGGACTTGAAGGTACACGGAAACAAAGTAATCTTTGTTTTTTCTCTACTTGTTTTTTGAAAGTAGAAAACATAGACTAATCGTTAGATAAGGATACGGGTTATATTTACTTAATAATCTAACAAATTATAATAAATAATAAGTTATTAAATAAACCTCAAGACTGCAACTAGCTTCATGAGAACAAATTTCACTTTTTCAACACGTACAAGAATTTGTAATAAAACTAAACACCGTGGTTGAGCTTTATTTAAATTAACGTTAATCACCATGCTCAATAATAAGAATGATGATAATAATAATAATAATAATAATAATAATAAAGATAATAACATTGTCACCTAAATTTTGAACTTTACATTCAAAACCATTCATTGGCTCAAAAATTTACAGTAAAATTCAAGGATTTGTTCTTAATGAATTCATTAAATTTACTGTACTTGTATATTGTATATCAAATTCTATCTCTATACCTTTTAAAGTTAAATGAATAGTCTCAATTATGAGAAGTTGAATTAAGTGAATAAAACTAAAATGAGAAAGAGATACGTATATTAGAGCACAAGTTTTCGGCCTACACTAAGGTCTTCATCAGATGCGACTGGACTGAGGAGGGTATGGAGGAACCTCAATAAATATATGAGGAGAATTGAGTAGTATTACTGCAAAAAGGCCGAGTGCAATTGCAGTGCAACATTGCATGCAACATAACGAGACTTTAACACCCAACCCACCCTCCACCCAAAAGGAAAAAAATTATATATAAATATATATATGCGCCTCAGTGGTGTAGTGGTTAGCGTCGCTGACTACGAATCCATCGACCCCAGGATAGAGACCCGGTGACGGCAGCCGGCGCGTAGCAAAACCCAGCTGTTCATCCTTCCACACAATAAAGAAAGTGGTTGGTAGATAAATGGGTACCCTGGGTGGCCTAGTGGTTAAGACGCTGGGCTGCTGGTGGGGCGTGGTTCGGATTCCACGTTAAACTGTTGGTCTAAGGTGGAGTGAAAAGCTTGACCTTCGTAATGAACGATTCTGGCGGAAGCTAACCAAAGGTGTATATCTATTATGGTGGTAAAAAAAAATGAAAATGAAAAATATTTTTTTAATAACCTTTATTAATAACAAAATAAATACATTAGTTTCAATTTACAATGACATGAATAGTTGTGAAGCTCGACTATTTATTTAATTTAATTTGGCCCTTAAGTTTTAGGCTTTACTGGGCTCTTATTAAAAATAAACAGCTAGTTGTTATTAATTAATAATAAATAAGTAAATAAGTAAATAAGTATTATTAATAGTTAAAACATGTATTAATCTTAAATTATCAATACTGACATGATAAATACAAGATCACCATTGAAGGCACTATACCAATACCATACAAAGAAACTAATATTATACATGAGAGATAAGAACTGAACAATCCCAAGAAATGTGTTTTTAATACTAGATTACACACGAGAAATTAATAATTAGTAAACAATAGTAATGGACATTAATCCTACGTTTTTGTTAGTATGCCATTATTAATCGGGATTTCAACTTGGTTTTAAACAAATTTACATTCACAATATTTTTTATATCGGCATTTAAGTCATTCCATAGTTTCAATCAAATGAAAATGTGTCGTTTTTGAGATGAAGACGATCTAAATTGAGATATAACAAGTTTTGATCTATTTCTGGTCTGATACGAGTGGATTTCTTGATGAGTTACAAAATATCTATTTACCCATTGTAAATTAACGATTTTGTTCTTACACTTGTAAATAAAAATAAAATGTGCCAGTTTGGTTATATCATTGAGTTTTAGTAGATTTAGCTCTTTAAATAATGTACTAGAGTGATCAAGGAAATCAGCATCAGATAATAATGCGTTGTTAGCGGAGTTTCTCCAAACAAGGTGCAGTACGTTATATAAGGAAGAACAAGAGTATGATAAAGTCAATAAAACTTGTTTAGGGACTACATTTCTAAGTTTAAACATTATAGCAACACTCCTTGAAATCTTTTTTCGCGATATAATTTACATGATCACTCCATTGCAAATTCTTATCTAGCATTACACCAAGAAATTTTGCTATAGTACACTCCTTTATAGCGACTTCATTAATATTAAGTTCATCAAGATATACATTTCTTTTATTAGTAAAAATCATGAAATTTGTTTTACTGGTATTTAAGAAGAGTTTATTGGTGATCAACCATTTCATTACGTTGATGAATTCTGAATTAAATATATTCTTAGCTGAATTAACATCTTTGCAAGATAAAGAGACACTTGTATCATCTGCAAACATTATGAAGTTCAGTATATCAGATGAACGTGGGTCATTTATATACAGGGTCTGTCAAAAAAAACTAAGCCAAATTCAAACCTTTATTAAAACAAAACCATTTACCTAATTAAGTTGAATTTTTACACAATAAAGTATAGGTACTCACCTATTATCCTTTAAGTTTTTATGACGATATCTTCAGAATTGTTAATTTTATTAATAATTAACTAAAAAGTGAGATTCTCCTACTTAACATGAAAAATTTTTTTTTTACGATATACTGTAGATAATTTTTAGTTTAATAAAATTAAAAAAACTGTTCAATATGATTCCCTTGCATTTCTATCACTTTTTTTAATCTTGGTCTGAATTCGTCTATTGCTCGATTTATTTGCTCTTGGGGGAGCTCTGCCCATTTTGCGATAATCAACTCACGCAAATGATTGACATCCCTTATTCTGTTCCTATACACTCTCTCTGCAAAGTTTTTCCATATTCCGTAGTCTACAGGGTTTAGGTCAGGGCTGTTAGGTGGCCAATTATTCGGTTCCAGAAATTCAGGCACATTCTTTTTCAAATATTCGATGGTTGTTTTGGCAGTATTTGATGTTGCACCATCTTGTTGAAAAATAAAGTAAACTTGACTAGCCAAGTTTCTCATTTCTGGAAGCATTTTCTCAAGCAGGGTATTTGAATAATATTGAGCATTAATTTTCACTCCTGGCTCAATAAAAAATATTGAAGTTTTTCCCAACTTGGACACTCCAACAGAAACCATGACGCTAGAAGAAAAGTGACTCCTTGTTGCGTACAGTCTTTCATCTTGGATTTCATTTTTCTTCGCAACATCAGAATAAACCCGGTCATTCTGTGAGTTTCTTGGTGGCTCTACCGTAAAACTTTTTTCATCCGTAAAAAATGTCTTGGAAAGTTTTCTTCAGTTATTATACGTAAAATACGTTTGGATTTCTCAACTCTTCTCTGACAGTTTACTTCTGACAATCTTTGTCGATGCACTCTTTTAAATGGTTTAAATTGCAGATCAGATTTAATAATCCTTCTTACGCTTGATTCTGATATTTCTAGTTCTTTTGATATTTGAGCAGGTGTCATGTGGCTACCAGGTCGATCGTCTTGACTATGGATACGTTCCTCCACTTTCTGAATATTTTCATCTACTCTAACTGATTTTGGTCGCCCTCTACCAACCTTCCTTTCAATGCTTCCTGTTTCATCGATAGTTCTCAATAAGTAATCTAAACCTGATCTAGTCCATCCTTTATAATCGAATTCAGAAAGTAATTTCCTTGCACTATAACCTTTTTCAACTCTATAATGCTTTATAATTATTTTATCTTCATGTGAGAATGGCATATTTAGAGGTATTCACGAAAAATTTTAAATCTAAACAAATTCTGAAAAAGAGAAAAAGAAGATATTACATAATGAGAAAAACTGAAATTTTCGCAATCTGTAGAAATAACCGCATAACTCCTAAAATATTTAAAATAAAGTTAGAAAATTATCACAGATTGCACCAGTACACATTTGAAAACTTGTCGATCGATTTTTACAAACTAGTTGGTGATTCTATATAATTTGAGTGCGCTGATCTAAAAAATATAGTTAGTTTTTCCCTATCACGTATGGTTTTCGCTTTTCGTACTACAGGGTGTGTCATAAATCCCCCATTTATCCCCAAATGTGAACCATCTTATCGAGACTAACATTGGATTGCACATGCTAAGCCATAAATTTTGTTGTTATAGACTACAGTAACGTTTACATAATAATGTAGGGTAAATATATATAACAACCAGTCCCGTTCCCAGCAAAATACTCTCTCCCCTCCCATCAATGGGTGGTTAACATTTGGGGTCAGATGAGGTATTACAACACCCCTTGTAGCACGAAATCTTTAGGTGATAGAGTAAAACCTAATTAAAGCAGAATTAAATAGCTCCTAGCTCTTGGACAAGCATATTGCTTGTTTATGAAAGAATAAAAAAATAACTGAAAGAAACAAAATATATTTACCTTCTTTACTTGCAAACATTTCAGGGCGATTTCTGTACCAAGCGAAGTATGTGTCGGATGCTAATAAATTGTTCTCCTGCAATCTAGACCCCAAAAGTTCTGCAGAGTCCTTAGGCAGATTCAAATCCCTGACTAAGTCATTTAGTTCGGCTTGGGTTAATGGTTCAGGATCTCGGTCAGCTGTTGGCTGTTCATAAACATCATCATTGTCTGAATTTGGAGCTGAATCAGAATCTGAATTGTATTGATCCAGACTCTCGGGTGGGCGAAGAATAGGAACTTCTGGACCATGGGGTACCGGCCTTATTGCAGATGGAAGACTTGGGTATTGAAGGCTCTCTTTATTCTTTGCATTATAATCTTTAACATTGCAAGAACAGAAGTAGCAGTCGTCGGTATGGTTTCTAGGCTCGCGCCATACCATAGGGATCCCAAATGGCAAACTTTTCTTTTTACCTTTGCTCCAATTCCTTAGTGCCGCAACACACGTAAGACAAACCTTGTGTGGAGCCCAACTTTTGTCTTGATCTCCTAATTTAATTCCAAAATAAGCATGATAAGCTCTCTTAATGAAGGTCGTTACATTTATCCATTGTTTTACAACATACCGACCACAAATATAACAAAATATGTCTGGACTATGGGTACATCCTTTAGAAGCCATTATTAAAATTTTAAAGACGTAATGTTAGAATTATCTATCTGAAAAATATGAAAAAACGAAATTAATTAAAGATAAAAAAGGTAAAAAATTACAAAACGCCCCAAAATTGTTTTGATAATAACTTTAAAACTCTGGGTGATAGAAAAAAACTGGTAGCATTTTTGAATTCAGCGCAGCGAACTGCTTCAGAATCACAACTCAAAATAAAGAAATCGATTTTCATGCAGACCGGTGTTATTTATGAGCCTTTTATTTATTTAGTGTAAAAAAATATTTGAAATCTCTATGAAATTGTGCATTTTTAGAGATTTCAAATTGGCTTAGTTTTTTTTGACAGCCCCTGTATAATAAAAATAAGTGGACCCAGAACTGAGCCTGTGGCACACCATGTTTGACAAGCGCTTTAGTTCAGCAAAACTTGTTTACTGATACAAAATGATATCTATTGGACAAATAACTTTTAAATCAATCACTGATTGCTCCTCTAAAGCCGTAACAATATAATTTATTAAGTAGAATATTATGGTCTATTACATCAAACGCCTTACTCAAATCCATAAATATTGATATTATTTCTTTGTTCTCTTTAGCTATATTTGCAATTTCCATAAGATTTAAAATAGCCATTTCCGTTGCTTCATTATTACGGAAGCCATATTGATTTGGAGATAATAAATTGTAGGATTCTAAATATAGCTGCATTCTACTTTTTACAATTTTTTCTAAAACTTTGCTGAACACAGATAATGAACACACCGGCCTGTAATTTGTTGCTAGTGTAGGATCACCCCGTTTAAAAAGGGGTGTTATACAACCAGTTTTTAGCAATGATGGGAATATTTCTTTGGAAATACTTTGATTGATAACACCAGTACACATTTGTAAACTTGTCGATCGATTTTTACGAAGTAGTTGGTGATTCTATATAATTTGAGTGCGCTGATCTCAAAAATAGAGTTAGTTTTTCCCTATCACGTATGTTTTCTTACTACAGGGTGTGTCATAAATCCCCCATTTATCCCAAAATGTGAACCATCTTATCGAGACCAACATTGGATTGCACATGCTAAACCATAAATTTTGTTGTTATAGACTACAGTAACGCTTACATAATAATGTAGGGTAAATATATATAACAACCAGTCCGTTCCCAGCAAAATACTCTCTTCCCTCCCATCAATTGGTGGTTAACATTTGGGGACAGATGAGGTATTACAACACCCCTTGTAGCACGAAATCTTTAGGTGATAGAGTAAAACCTAATTAAAGCAGAATTAAATAGCTCCTAGCTCTTGGACAAGCATATTGCTTGTTTATGAAAGAATAAAAAAATAACTGAAAGAAACAAAATATATTTACCTTCTTTACTTGCAAACATTTCAGGACTTATTCCAAAGACTTAAGACTACGAAGGTAGATCTGACTAATGAAGACTAAACCGGTGCTTCTTTGATGTTTTATTATGCTGTGCGTTAGGCTGATCTCGTTGCAGACACCAGCAGTAATCCGCCGCCATATTTGTATGCCATCTGCCTTGATATCTTCTTTCCATGGTTTTGATGTCCTGGTGAAATCGTTCCCCTTGTTCCTCACTGACATCTCCGAGATTTTCGGGAAAACGGTCAAGATGCGAAAATAATAAGTGAACTTTCAGGTTCATGTTGCAGCCTAAGGCGCAAAACTTTTTAAGCATATTTTCCACCAGTCTTTCATAATTTTGGCTTTTGTAGTTTCCCAAGAAGTTTTCAACAACATCTTTGAAACCAAGCCATGCTTCTTTTTCTTTATTGGTCATTATGTTCAGGAAATGATCGTCTGTCAATAACTTTCTAATCTGAGGACCTATAAAAACACCTTCCTTTATTTTCTCGTAGCTAATCTTTGGATATTTTGAACAAATGTACTTGAAACACTCACCTTCTCTATTCAATGCTTTGACATACTGCTTCATCAAGCCTAACTTAATGTGCAAGGGTGATAGGAGGATTTTATTTGGTTCAACTAGATGTTCATGTAAAATGTTCTTTGATCCTGGGGTAAGATTCTCTCTAGGAGGCCAAGTTTTCCTCTTCCAGTGCTGGTCATGTGCTCGACTATCCCATTCGCAGATGAAACATGGCATCTTAGTGTATCCTGATTGCTGCCCAAGTAACATGCAAAGGACTTTGAGATCCCCACACAATATCCATCTGTGATTTTGATACTGAATTTTTTCCAGAAGCAGTTTCATGTTATCATAGGTCTCTTTTAAATGAGTAGAATGGGCCCCTGGGATTGATGCATATTTGTTACCGTTGTGCAGTAACACTCCTTTTAGACTGGTTTTAGAGGAATCTATAAACAACCTCCAGTCACTGGTTTGGTATTCGATGCCTAGCTTGCACACTAATCCTGTGATGTCCTTGCAAAATACCAAGGGACCATCTTCTTCGAAAAAAGGCACGAATTCTTTCTCACGATTTCTGTACCAAGCGAAGTATGTGTCGGATGCCAATGAATTGTTCTCCTGCAATCTAGACCCCAAAAGTTCTGCAGAGTCCTTAGGCAGATTCAAATCCCTGACTAAGTCATTTAGTTCGGCTTGGGTTAATGGTTTAGGAGGATCTCGGTCAGCTGTTGGCTGTTCATAAACATCATCATTGGATTTGGAGCTGAATCAGAATCTGAATTGTATTGATCCAGACTCTCGGGTGGGCGGAGAATAGGAACTTCTGGACCATGGGGTACCGGCCTTATTGCAGATGGAAGACTTGGGTATTGAAGGCTCTCTTTATTCTTTGCATTATAACCTTTAACATTGCAAGAACAGAAGTAGCAGTCGTCGTTATGGTTTCTAGGCTCGCGCCATACCATAGGGATCCCAAATGGCAAACTTTTTTTTACCTTTGCTCCAATTCCTTAGTGCCGCAACACACGTAAGACAAACCTTGTGTGGAGCCCAACTTTTGTCTTGATCTCCTAATTTAATTCCAAAATAAGCATGACAAGCTCTCTTAATGAAGGTCGTTACATTTTCCTTTGTTTTACAACATACCGACTACAAATATAACAAAATATGTCTGGACTATGGGTACATCCTCTAGAAGCCATTATTAAAATTTTAAAGAAGTAATGTTAGAATTATCTATCTGAAAAATATGAAAAAACGAAATTAATTAAAGATAAAAAACGTATAAAATTACAAAACGCCCCCAAATTGTTTTGCTAATAACTTTAAAACTGTGGGTGATAGAAAAAAACTGGTAGCATTTTTTAATTCAGCGCAGCGAACTGCTTCAGAATCACAACTCGAAATAAAGAAATCGATTTTCATGCAGACCGGTGTAATTTTAGCTAAAGTTAGAGATATCTTTAACAAGTTTCAATATAGGTACAGGAATGTTATGAATGTTATTTTTTTGTATTTTTTAATTTACCAATAATATTCCGGATCTCAGTAGAAGATACAAAAGAAAATGAATTTAGTAGGCTGGGTGGCATATATTCTAGAGGTGATTGATCATTATTTAGTAATTGTGAGCGAAGCTTATTCGCTACGGAAGAAAAATGTGCATTTAAAGAGTCTGCAATAGCAGTATCATCAGTAATTTCTTATATATATTTACGATTTAGATGTCGGCCTAGTCAGTACAGTTTCAAAGTTTACGGATGACACGAAGCTGGGTGGTAGGGCGATTAATGACGAAGATAGAGGTAAAATTCAGGAAGATCTGAATAAAATCGTTGATTGGTCAGTCACATGGCAAATGAGATTTAACGTGGATAAGTGCAAAATTATGCATATAGGTTCGCGTAACGGTAATTTTGCGTATAGTATGTCAGGGAAAGATTTAACAAGCGTAGAGCAGGAAAAAGATTTAGGAGTTATAGTCACTGGTGATTTAAAAGTAGCGAAACAAAGTACAGCGGCGGTCAATAAGGCGAACAAAGTGTTAGGTTTTATAGCTCGAAATTTTGAGTACAAATCGCGCGATATTATAGTTCCTCTTTATAAATCATTAGTTAGACCCCATTTGGAGTACGCGGTCCAATTTTGGAATCCGCATATGCGCAAAGATATAGACAAAATCGAAAGAGTTCAAAGACGAGCAACTAAGATGATTCCGTCTCTTAGGTCAAAGTCGTACGAGGATAGGCTTAAAGAGTAAAATTGACTACACTCGAGACTAGGAGGTTAAAGGGTGATCTAATCCAGGTTTTCAAAATTATGAATGGGTTCATAACGTAGATAGAGATAGCTTTTTCGAAATATATCAATATAATAGGACTAGAAATAATGGGTGTAAGTTGACAAGTAGAAGGTTCGAGACAGCAGTTGCGAAAAACTTTTTTACGCATAGAATAGTAAATAGCTGGAATAGTTTGCCGGTAGAAGTAATTAGTAGCACGTCTATAAACATGTTTAAGAATCGATTGGACGCGCATGTTGATAGAAAGGGTATAGTTTAAGGTAGTAAAATTAAGGCTTTGTGGGGATAGATCCCACAGCTCAACACAAGTGTTGTGGGATATAGGGAGGCAGCGTCTTGGGTTAGGGGATACTCTCTGTCCTTACACACCTCATTTAAAGAGATTCCTCTGCCGAGCGGTGCCCCCATAGTACTGTGAGGTATTGAAAAACTCATGATCTTCACTTGCCCCACAAACACCTTTAAATGGGAGACCCATAATGGGTGCACACACATTTCTACATTACTGTACAGTCTTTACAGCCACACCTACACTTTTCCTCGTAAGTGTATATATTGTAATGTATATGGTTGTAAATTTGACTTGGTCCGCAATCGATATGAACCGTGACTTGATGGATACCGTAATGAAATTGACTGGATTCTTTGGATCTGATATATTTGCATGTCCGTTATATAATAGATATAGAGTGTAACATATTTGTGGATAGTAGTCTATTATGACTTGATCCTCTGGATCGAGAGATTCTATCTTTAGTTTTAAATCGATAATTAATTATTTTTAAATTGATAATGTATATGGTTGTAAATTTTGACTTGGTCCGCAATCGATATGGACCGTGACTTGATGGATACCGTAATGAAATTGACTGGATTCTTTGGATCTGATATATTTGCATGTCCGTTATAAATAGATATAGAATGTAACATACTTGTGGATAGTAGTCTATTATGACTTGCTCCTCTGGACCGAGAGATTCTATCTTTAGTTTTAAACCGATAATTAATTATTTTTAAATTGATAATTATTTAGTTTCGTAAAAATTGGTCGTTGCCAATTTACCGGCAGTTTTAAATAAGTTTCTTATGTTCTTGTGGTTCGGAACCCACGTAAAATTGTAGGTTCCCTCCGCCACCACGGAGGACATACACAATACACGATTACGAACACAGTTAGGTAGACCAGCCATGAGTGGATCCTAGGGTCTTTGTTGGTCTGAAACTTTATAACATTATAACATTATCAACTTGTAAATAACATGACATTTCCCCATATTCCACAACCACTAACGATGTTGGAAATAAAGAAAACTGGATTCGTGCATATTTAGAGGTGGCGCAACTCGAAGCCTTAGTATCATTATACAGTTTCGGGTGGAAAATTTCTTTAAAGTTGCGCTACCCTTAAATATTAATGGGTTTAGCTCAAATCCGGTATGAGGTCTGTTTCTATATACGTAATGTGAAAATCATCAGGAGATCTTATTTGTGCATTTTAATATTTTTCCATATACTGTATGTGTGGTTCACCCTAATATATCATATATAGATATACACGATACAACTTAGAATGGTCACCTGAGAAACTTTTATGTTACATAGACTGCGCACGGAACAAGGAACTCTTCTGGTAAAATTAAATCATGACCCGGTCATGACCCGTTATTCACGTTGGGCTTCCATCACGAAAAAGAAAAACTTTAGTATTTGTCATTTACCATTATTTATTCAAACTATAGTGGATTTAATTTTCCCAGAAGAGTTCCTTGTTCCATGCATAGTCTGTGTGTAACATTATATATACGAGTATTAGGGATGTACCGAATACCGAATATTTGGTGCAAAACTATTCGGCCGAATACCGAATTCCAAATATTAGTTTTATTTGGGTTATTAGGCGTCACTATAAAATACTAAAGCCTTTATCAGTTTGACAGCACATAGAATTAATAGTAAATGTGAGCAAAAGCAGCATGTTTTAGCCATCAAATATCTGCCAGATTCCCATACTCATGAAGAATTTGCAACTGCATTGACTTCTTTATTGCAAGAATGGTCAATAAAGAACGATCGTGTGCATGCAGTTGTGCACGACAATGGCTGTAATATTACTGAAGCTGTTAGCGTTCTCAAAATTACTCCTGTTGCTTGTACGAATCATACTTCAGCACTTGCAGTTGATGAAGCCTTTCTTAGCGAGAAGTCTGTTCAGAGATATGTGCAATTGCGCGCCCAATCTGTTGCATTTTAATTATTCATCTCCAGCCTTTGGCAGACTTAAGGAATTACAGAAGCAACATAATTTACCCGAAAACAAACTTATAGAGACGTTATCACCCAATGGAACGCTACATTCTATACGCTACAACGACTTTTTCAACGAAAACCTGCGGTTGTTGTATACGCCTCGGACTATGACATACTGTAACAACCTTCAATAATCATCAGTGAACTCTAATTCAGTGTGTTGTAAAGCTTCTTAGTCGATGTGAAAAATTAACGAATGACTTTTCCTCTGATTCTTCTTGTCTTCACATCGTGTCTCCTGATGTAACAGGTCTCGTGGTATTTTTACCTAACATAACCGATGATGCAGGTGTTCATACTATGAAAAACGATTTAATAGAGAATTTACAGAATCGTTTCAGGCAGTGGAAGGCAGACATTACTCGTATGATTTCTCACGTTTTAGATTCTCGCTTCAAATTTGCTTGCACAACAGTGCCTAAATTTGTAAAAAATGCGATAATCATTGTCTGCATCACCTAACGCTAGTCCTGCACGTAATATAACCTATGGCGATGAAGCAACTGATTTTATTTCACGAGAAGATCAAGAACCTTTGAAAAAGAAGCCGATGGTTAATTTATGGAATTATTTCGATGAGGTTGTGCCTCCACCTATTAAAAATAGTCAGAAAAGTTATCAAAAAGAATTAGACATCTATTGAAAGGAGCCACGAGTCAGTCGCTACCCAGGGTGCCCATTTATCTACCAACCAATTTTTTATTGTGTAGAAGGATGAACAGCTGGGTTTTCCTGCCCGCCGCCTGTTGTCACCCGGTCTCGATCCCGGGGTCGATGGATTCGTAGTCAGCAATGCTAACCACTAAACCACCGAGGCGTGTATAATATATATATATATATATATATATATATATATATATAATATATAAAGGGTGAGCCACACATATATGGTAAAAAAATAAAATGCACAAATAAGATCTGATGCATTTTCTCATTTCGTATGTGAAAAACGACCTCAGACTGGTTTGAAACTAAATCCATTAATATTTAAGGTGGCACAAGTTTGAAGAAATTTGCCACTTGTATCATTTGTGGTTGTCATTTGTGGTTGTGGTTCGTGGTTGTGGACTATGAGGAAATGTCATGAGAAATATATTTTTCATTTTCATTTTTTGGACCACCCTAAATTGTATATATATGTGTAATCTCCACTGGGTATCCTAGCTTGGCTGCTCAGGCCCACAAAAATATATCTATGTGGGTGTGTATGCATGTATAGAAAAGCTTTTTTATATATATGTGAAATGTATGTATATGAACTCTAAGGGATAACCTATCCTGGCAGCTCAGGCCCACCCCCAAAAAATATATATATGTATGTAGGTGTGTACGTATGTAAATGTGGATAGCTTAAAATAAAACGCAAGGAGGAGGAGGAGAGAGAGGGTCCATCCACTCGTAGCCACGGAGCATCGCATAATAGTGTCTTCAGCATCACAGCCATCAGGCTTAGAAGGCAGCCAATCGCCTCACAGCCAGTCGTATAGGGCGTACACAGTTATTTACGTACATTATAAACTAGAATTAGCATCGCTTTGCCTCAAAAAACACACGTAAATATGAATTAACGCAGTTCTATACCAAAAAATACACGCGAACCCTTAGAATACCTCACAATTACACACAGACCCATCTCAACAAGACACAAGCACATAACGTACACGGAGAATTAAAGCAGTTCTATTATATTAAAATAGATACAAGCCCTTAGAATACCTGATATACCCCTTCATACACAGCCCCATATAAAAAACACACGAGAGCATGCCATACCTCGCAAACATAGACAGCACCACCAAGGGGCATACACAGCATTTCTTAAAGTGGGGACACACAAAATATATATATATATATATATATATGTTAACCCCTCCGTCTATGGCCTGGGTTGGTTCGAAGTCGACGGGGGTTCTAGTTAGGTGGCAGCAACGGATGTGTGACCTGCAGTAGTTTTCTTCTATATTACTCTCCGAGTTCTTCTATAGTGGCTCGGAGGACTCTGGTAGAGTTACTAAAAATTATGAAGATTCCGGACTCTTCTTATAGCGTATCCGGAAAGTTTAATGACTAAGTTCTTCTGAAGAGAGCAAGGCTCGAAGGATAAGATAAAGACTATCATTTACTGTAATTTACTGCTAAAATGTACAGGTAGTGCTCAGACTCTGAATTAGCTTCTGAATGACAATGGAAGATTTTTACTGGGATTTATATACCCCAAAACTGCTAACATCATTATTATTAAATACTAAAAAGACTGCATTATTTTTGCACAATATTCGAAAATAAAGTAAATTTTTTTTAGCTGTGGTAAGGCTTGAACGAGTAAACAAAATATTTGAAGATGAAACCATATTTTTATCTTAAACCGCGACTTTTCAGATCTGATGTTATCATGATCTGCCAAGTTAACTAAAAGTGGAAATCGGACTATGCATCTTTACACTAAAATATGCATATGAGTAAAATTTTAAGGTTTAAGATGTACAATTTAAATGCTTAAGCAAGACATGATCTCATCTTTTATAACGAAAGAGAATGTATACAAAATATGAACATTGCACAGCTTAAGCAGGATTCCTTATTAAGCGAAATCTAAAAAAATGATTGAGATTTTAAAAAAAGAACAGGTCACCAATTATTTGGCAAAGTAGAAAACAAATAAATTTTTTTATCCAAACTCGCGTTGGGCGATTTTGGTCCTTATGTAAAAATGAATACACACACGTACATACATATGAGTATAGGCATTATATAAGGTTAAATACATAAGAATATACAGGATTATATAAATACATGAACCATATAAACACATGAATTTTAAAAGGGATACAAGAACTATATAAATGAATACAAGAATTATTTATGGTTCATTTTTACACAGACACACACACACACACACACACACACACACACACACACACACACACATATATATACATATATATATATACACACAGTATATATACACAGTATATATAGAGGGTGTCCCATAAGTCCGGCATCGTAGGAAAAATAATAAAAAAGGCAAAACAAAAGCTTTTATTTACAGAACGTGCTCAATATGTCCACCATTGTTTTCAATACACAAATTCAGACGTGATACCCAGTCAGCAAGCACACGGTGAATGATGTCAGGAGTAATGGTGTTACATGCCCCAATAATGCGCTGCCGCAAATGTTCAACACTCCTAATTTTCTCTGCGTATACCAGCGCTTTCAAGTGGCCCCAGAGATAAAAATCTGGTGGCGTGAGATCCGGGCTTCTAGCTGGCCATTCCACAGGCCATCGACGTCCTATCCAATGATCAGAGAACTGTTGGTACAGGTATTCCCTTACTTGGGTGCTGTAATGTGCAGGAGCGCCGTCTTGCTAGAACCATGTTGGGAAATTTCCTTCTTCGTTCAAGACACTGGGAAATGCTTCTTCCTTGAGCATACGTAGGTAGGTGCCTCCATTGACATGTTCATCGAGAAAGAGGGGGCCTATGATGCGATCCTTCCAAATGCCACACCATACCATCACCCGAGATGCACCTTGTTCCTTTGAAGAGGTATACCAGTGAGGGTTGTTTTGAGACCAGTAGCGGGTGTTCTGTCGATTTACCTCACCATTTCCATAAAAAACAGCCTCGTCACTGAACAGAATGGTGGACGGGAAATTGGCATCCCGAGCATATTGTCCCGTAGCCCATTTACAAAATTCCATCCGCCGGTCGGGATCATCATCTTCGCTTAATTTCTGTAGGATCTGAAGTTTATATGGATGCCATTTGTGAGCCTGAAGAATGCGATGGATGCTACTTTTCGACACTCCTGTCTCGGCGGACAATCGCCGAAGAGACTTATTGGGACTTCTGTTAAAATGAGCCAGGATAGCAGTCGCTGTATCATCATCAGTGGACCTCCTAGAAGGTCCACTGCGTGGTTTATCTTCTATGGATCCTGTTTCCTTAAACTTTGCAACAAGTCTGCTAACACAACTGTGTGTTATTGGCTC
Source organism: Bathynomus jamesi (assembly GCA_023014485.1). Classification (NCBI taxonomy): domain Eukaryota; kingdom Metazoa; phylum Arthropoda; class Malacostraca; order Isopoda; family Cirolanidae; genus Bathynomus; species Bathynomus jamesi. The sequence goes on from JAJOZX010004785.1 coordinate 268,148, forward strand.
GCGGTCTGGATGCAATCTCTTAAATTCAGCAGCGGCCTCTCTTTGACTCCGATTTCCTATGAGTAGAATTATCTGGATTCGTTCTTCCTTGCTCACAGACATTATGGCCTGTAGAAAGAGAAAAATATGAATTATGGTTTGTAGAAATAGAAAAATATGAATTTCTCCTATGATGCCGGACTTATGGGACACCCTGTATATATATATATACACACCTTACCTTACAACCTTACAAAGGTTCCACGCGATGATTTCTTATTTCGTGAAGGTCAAGCTTGTCGCCCCTCCTCTCGAGTTGGCCTGGTGAAGTAGTGAGTTGGATTCTTGCGCTCTCCACCTCACATAGTCAGGTACGCCCGGCTCATCTGGGATTGTTCTGAGCCAGGCGTCTAGTCTTCTTTTGAAGATTTCCACTGCAACTCCCTTCGTGTTTCTTAGGTCTTGGGCAACTGATTAAACAGTTTTGGTCCTCTCACTACAAAACTATTTTCTTTCAGGGTTAAGGATGTTCCCTGTCTCGCCTTCAATTTGGGAATACGACACAGTCTACCGCTTCTACTTTCCACCGTTGGTTGGGGAGTTATGGGATTCAGAGTAAGATTAGGGACTAGTTTCTCCATTATTTTCCAAGTGTAAATAATGGTGTATCTCTCTCTTCTCCTTTCCACTGAATATAGGTCTAGTTCTCGTAACTTTCCCAGTAATTTAGTTCTTTGCACCCATTGATCTTGGCTGTGAAGCTTCTTTGGATCCCCTCCAGCTGTCTAATGTCCTCTTTTTTATATGGGGATGTTAGGACCGAGCAGTATTCCAATTTGGGTATTATCAGGGTTTTCAGTAGAGGAATCATTACATTCCTATCCCTTCGTTTAAAGGTTCTCAATATCTGACCCGTTATTCTCTTTGCTCTGTTTACTGCTATCTTATTTGGTGTTTCAAATTTCGCATCATCTGTCATTACAACCCCTAAATCTTTTGTTCTGGAATTTCTCTGAATTTCCTGTCCATTTGGGGTATAATATTCCATGGACTTCAGGTCTTCTCTTTTTCCGTACCGTAATAGCTGAAATTTCTCGGTGTTAAACTTCATATTGTTGTCTTCAGTTCACTTGTAGATTTTATTTATGTCGGTTTGTAGAGATCCTATGTCTTCTGGGTTTCTTATTTTTCTACTGATCTTTGTGTCATCCGCAAAGGATGTTACTGTGCTGTCTCTGGTAACGTCTTCATCTATGTCAGTTGGCATGATTATGAAGAGTAGTGGAGCTAATACTGTTCCTTGTGGTACCGAGCTGAGGACCTCTGATTCTGATGAAGATACTCCTTGCACTGTAACGACTTGCCTCCGTCACTAAGGAAATTATATATCCATTTCCCTACTTTTCCTGTTATTCCCATATATTTCAGTTTATGTATTATGATTCCGTGGTCACACTTGTCGAACGCTTTAGCAAAGTCTGTGTACAGTACATCATAGTTTTCATTACTTTCAAGTGAATCAATAATGTTGTTGTAGTGTTCCATTAGTTGTGATAGGCATGATCTGCCTGATCGAAACCCGTGTTGGTTATCATTGAATTTTTCCTGAGTTTCCAAAAAGTCAGATTTTCTCTCTAACTATTCTTTCAAATATTTTAGTGAGATATATATGAAATTTGGATCCCTCCTAAGGAGACGTAGTTTTACATTTAGGATAAAAACGAAGACGTAGAGCATAAAAGTCATTATATTTGGCTGCAGCCGACGTTTCGGGCAACTCTACCCATTTTCAAGGCCTAATAAATAAAAGCTAAAATTAATACATGACAAAAATATATAAATGTCGAGAACTAAAACAAAATTAAAAATGTTCACGAAAAAAAATTAAAATTACAAAGCATAAAACAGGCATAAGCCAAAAACAAAAAGTAAAAATTATATAAATAATAAAAATATACGAATGATAAAAATAAAACTTAAAAACTAAAAAAATTCAAACTTTTTTATTAGTAAAGTTTTTTAACTATTTTACGTTTGAATATTTTTAGTTTTTAAGTTTTATTTTTATCATTCGTATATTTTTGTTATTTATATACCTCATTTTTCATTTGTTCGTTATTTCTCTTCCTCGTGTGCAGAACGCTCCTCTATACTTACGTCGTTTCTATACATGTGTATATATACATATACATGTGTGTATATATATATATATATATATATATATATATATATATATATATATATACTGTATATATATATATATATATATATATATATATATATATATATATATATATATATATATACACATATGATACACACAGACCATGCATGGAACAAGGAACTCTTCTGGGATAATTAAATCCACTATAGTCCGAATAAGTAATGGTAAATGATAAATACCATAGTTTTTCTTTTTCATGATGCTAGCCCGACGTGGGCAACGGGTCACTCGCAAAGAGGTCCCATAAATATAGCTTCCCTCACCAGCTATCTGCAAAGCAGACAGGATCCAGCTTTGGGACATGGATCTAGGGTTTAAAGCAGCCTAGCCCTGCTACATTTAGAACCTCAATATAAGCAAAAGACTCGCTGTCTTCACGTCAGATTGCATACATCAAAGAAAAAGGGGTAACTATTATATTTTAGCCAAAAACAAAAACTTAAACATCAACTGGCAGAATTGAGCGTCCACTTTTCAAGGCACATAACAATTTAGCCCTGTTCAAAAATCAACTTTTTCTTATTTTCATAGGTTTCTGTACTTTTTCCCATGCTTTTTGACCTGAAAAGGCCGAAAATCACAACCATTTTGACCTAGGTTGTTGGGAAGCATTGCCGCATGGAGCTTTAAGTTTTCTGCCTTGAAATCGGCCAAAAGCACCAGTTCCGGGGTCCCTTGAATCATGTTTTGCACTGTAACTTTTTATCTAAACAAGATAGAGCAACAAAATAGGCACCAAATTAAAGTGTTTTTAATCCTCTTTCTAACTTATACAATTATGATAGTCTTGGAACAAGAAATGGCACATTGGTACATACAAAGATTTCAGAAATATCACAAAATTCGTTTTCTCACACTCAAGGCAGACAAGGCGTCTTATTCATGACACAAATTTGAGATTAGCATTTTGTCACAAGTCTAATCGATCGAGAAGTGAAAGCATTACATGATGATTAATTTCATAATGACATTTACACAGTCAGTTGTTGAGAGTTTGTTTCTTGAAGCTGTCAAAGCGGCGTCTGTTGAACTCCACAGCTTGAAGGAGATAGTCCCTTTGCTTGGCATCTGTTGTTATGACATTTGCAAAGTCGCTCATCATCTTGACACCACGTTCAGCAATGTCATTCACCGCTTTCAGATTCTTAACATAGTCCAACGCTTTTCTGTAGTCCTCATTCTGTGGCCAAGACGTGACAGGTTCCAGAAGCCACTCGGATCCAATGTTCAGTGTGTCCAGCAGGAAACGTGATTCTGGGCCAATGAGATCAACCAGGGTGGTCTTAGCTGTGACACTCTGGAATAGAGGCTTTCCTGTTCTGAAGCTGTCTGGCTTCTCAGTGGCATGTAACTGGGCAGCAATGTCGTGCTTCAATGTGTCAATCAATCTACTGCTGAACAGGGCAAATGGCACGACTTCCTGCGTCAGGTACCATTTGTGGTTTTCCATCTTATTAAGTACTGCATCAGCAAGCTCTGGGTCAGTTTTCTTGTACTTCAACATGTCCTGGATTAGACTTAGATCATTCACGGGAGCATCTGCAGCAGACATTGACATCATCCATACAGGAGTGTAGAACAGCGCAAGGAAGGTGTTGAGTCTTTCCAGCTTTGATACAGTGTCTTCGTCGTACTCAAGTTGATCTGCAAACATCAGCATTTTCATGGAGTACAGGTTTCTGGCCATCCATCTGGCCTGATGAATGGCGCCTGGTCGACTCCAGTGAATACCTCTAGGAGGCGTTCCTCCAAGAACAATGACTGTCAGTTCAGCCATTTCCCTGTAGTCGGCTCTTGGAAGCCTTTCTGCTGTTAGAATGTCTTGGAGTATTTCTTCACTGTTCTTCTTCTTTTCCTTCAGCCATTTGCTGTTGATAGCCAGCATCTTTGGGTTTTCCTTGGACAAGTCCGTCCAAACATCCTTCAGATGCTCAAACCAGGGATTATCTGGCCCCTTCACCTTCCCAAACAGCTTCTCCCAAACTGCTCCTACTAGGATTTCCAGGATGTGATGTCGACAGGCCAGATAAAACACCTTTTTGTTCAGCATTTTCTGTAGCAGTTTGGCAGCTCCTCTGTGAACTCCACTGTTACTGGATGTAGTGTCAAAAACAAGGGCAGTAACATTATCCGTAAGCAAATCGATGTTGAGTACATGCACAACCTCGTAGAGTCTCTGCCTCGCCGGATTCGTGCGGTTATCAAGGCCAGAGGCGCCGTCACACGTTATTAGGTACATTCTGAGAGGGGTGACTAATTTTTTGTCCGGTGTGCTTATGTTGTAATGTAATGTTATAATGTTTCAGACCAACAAAGACCCTAGGATCCACTCATGGCTGGTCTACCTAACTGTGTTCGTAATTGTGTATTGTGTATGTCCTCCGTGGTGACGGAGGGGACCTACAATTTTACGTGGGTTCCGGAACCACAAGAACATAAGAAATTTATGTAACAACTGCCTGTACATTCGCAACGACCAATTTTTGCAAAACTAAATAATTATCAATTAAAAACTAATTAATTATCGATTTAAAACTAAAAATAGAATCTGTGGATCCAGAGGATCAAGTCATAATAGACTACTATCAACAAATACGTTACACTCTATATCTATTTATAACGGACATGCAAATATATCAGATCCAAAGAATCCAGTCAATTTCATTACGGTATCCATCAATACTAGTACCTTGCCAACGAAAAATAAGTCAAGGTCCATATCGATTGCGGACCAAGTCAAAATTTACAACCATATACATTACAATATATATACTTAGGAGGAAAAGTGTAGGTGTGGCTGTAAAGACTATACAGTAATGTAGAAATGTTTGTGCACCCATTTTGGGTCTCCCATTTAAAGGTGTTTGTGGGGCAAATGAAGATCATGAGTTTTTCAATACCTCACAGTACTATAGGGGGCACTGCTCGGCAGAGGAATCTCTTTAAATGGGTGTGTAAGGACAGAGAGTATCCCCTAACCCAAGATGCTGCCTCCCTATATTCCACAACACCTGTGTTGAGCTGTGGGATCTATCACCACAAAGCCTTAATTTTGCTGCCTTAAACTATAACTAATCTATGAACATATGCGTCTAATCGATTTTTAAACATGTTTATAGACGTGCCAAACTATTCCAGCTATTTACTATTCTATGCGTAAAAAAGTTTTTGGCAACTGCTGTCTCGAACCTTCTACTTTTCAAATTACACCCGTTATTTCTAGTCCTATTATATTGAGATATTTCGAAAAAGCTATCTCTATCTACGTTATCGAACCCATTCATAATTTTGAAAACCTGGATTAGATCACCCCTTAGCCTCCTAGTCTCGAGTGTTGTCAATTTTAACTCCTTAAGCCTATCCTCGTACGACTTTGACCTAAGCGACGGAATCATCTTAGTTGCTCGTCTTTGAACTCTTTCGATTTTGTCTATATCTTTGCGCATATGCGGATTCCAAAATTGGAACGCGTACTCCAAATGGGGTCTAACTAATGATTTATAAAGAGGAACTATAATATCGCGCGATTTGTACTCAAAATTTCGAGCTATAAAACCTAACACTTTGTTCGCCTTATTGACCGCTGCTGTACTTTGTTTCGCTACTTTTAAATCACCAGTGACTATAACTCCTAAATCTTTTTCCTGCTCTACGCTTGTTAAATCTGTTCCTGACATACTATACGCAAAATTACCGTTACGCGAACCTATATGTAAAATTTTGCACTTATCAACGTTAAATCTCATTTGCCATGTGACTGACCAATCAACGATTTTATTCAGATCTTCCTGGATTTTACATCTATCTTCGTCATTAATCGCCCTACCACCCAGCTTCGTGTTATCCGCAAACTTTGAAACTGTACTGACTAGGTCGACATCTAAACCGTTAATATATATAAGAAAAAGCAAGGGGCTCAATACAAAACCCTGAGGAACGCCACTCACTACATTAGCCCAACACGACTCCGCTCCATCAACGACCACCCTCTGCTTCCTACCTCGCAACCAATGTTCCCTCTAAGGTGTGCGAGTGTGCGCGCGCACACGCGTTGTGAAACCCGCGCACACAGCAAAATAAAATGCGTACAGGCTCAAGCGTATCATGAGTCACGACAGTAAATGAAGTAATTTAAAAAATATACCGTCACACAAGGTCTGACCATTTGCATCAACATACTCTATAGTCGCTCTTTTAAGTATTAACCCCTTCCGGCCGACTTCGCCGACGTCCGCGCAATTACGCAATACGGATTCTTTTTACTCTATGTATTTGCATTTTTGTCTTTTATACATTGACTCATTGAATATAAACCTTCTCTTTCTTATTTTTGCATAAAAACGAATAGTATTTATCTCATAATTCATAAAAAATAAAATAATTTTTTATTTTATTCCTATTTTGTGAATGGATAAAATCATGTATTAATCTTGATAGTCTATTTTAAATTGCTAAATGCTAAAAATTGTTTTGAGAAATGATAACTAAAATAGTCATTTTCAATTAGTTATTTTTATTTTATTTCTTTATTTTGTTGAATTTTATTTTACTATTTTTTATTTTATTCATATTTTTAGAATGGATAATTTTTTTTTCTTTTTTAAGAATATATAATATTGTAAACAGTGTTTTAATATCCATTTAATAGTACCGTAATGATCAAGCTATCACCTTATGGAAATAATATTTATTAAGTATTTAATATTTATATATATTTCATTTTGAAGATAATAGCGCTCAGAAAAGTTTGCACCATTTTTCACCATTAATCTAAATGTATGCACAACGAAAATTTCTTGCGCACACGGACTAAAAAAAATTAGAGGGAACATTGCTCGCAACCACTCTTCCATCCAATTTATTACTACACCCCTGATTCCATGAGCCTTCGTTTTTTGAATGAGTCTTTTGTGCGGCACGGTGTCAAACGCTTTTTGAAAACCTAAATACACTACATCAACCGGCCGATGTCTATCGTAAACGTCAACCACGCTTTGGAAAATTTCTAAAAGATTAGTTAAGCAAGATTTGTTTCGCTTAAATCCGTGCTGCGTATTTCTAACTAGTTTATGCACTTCTAAGTGTTCGACTATACGATCCCTAATTATTGATTCCAGTAGCTTACCTACAACAGACGTTAAACTGATTGGCCTATAATTTCCCGCCGCACCTTTATCGCCTTTCTTAAAGATAGGTGTTACGTTTGCTAACTTGAAATTATCTGGTACGGACCCCTCAGAAATAGACGCATTAAAAATCTTTGTTAGCGTCACAACAATGCTATCTTTTAATTCTTTTAGTTGTATGGGATATATGGAATCCGGACCCGGTGATTTACGCGTTTTCATTTTATCAATATAGCGCATTACCTCCCCTTCACTAATCACGATATTATCCAAAATATTACCATTATCAAAAGGTATTATGTCTATGACCGTAGGGATATTCGTTACATCTTCTATAGTAAAAACTGACGTAAAAAATTCGTTTAGTAAGGTAGCCATTTCCTTGTTTTCAGAAACTAGATCTCCGTTTACATTTTTCAACGGCCCCAAGACACTTTTTACTGGATTTCTATTATTGACGTATTGAAAGAATCGCTTGGGGTTTTCTTTACCGTTATTAGCTATGGAGATTTCAAATTCGCGCTTGGACTTTTTTATTACACTTTTCGCTTCACGCCTTAGAGATATGTAGCTGTTTCGTAACCACAAATTGTCTTTATCGCACTTTTTTAGCCTATAAGCCCTATCTCTACTCTTTATAATGTCTCCTACTCTAGAAGTAAACCACAAGGGCTTGTTGTTTACTTTCGCACGATTAATTTTGTACGGTACACATTCCTCATTTATAGTCCTAAATACTGTTTCAAACGATTCCCACATTAGTTTTGCGTTGGAGATCCCCATTACGTTTTCCCAATTGACGTGTGACAATTTATTTCGAAATTTACGAACGTCTGCGTGCTGGGAGTTAGGAATTTTATTCGAGTTAGCTGGTTTCGAGTGACTTACTGAGAGGACAAACTCTACCATATTGTGATCGCTAATGCTTAACGGTTCTATTACTTGAAGATCGGTAATTAGCCTATCATCCGTAGTTATTACTAAATCTAAAATTCTGTCCAACCTCGTAGGTTCCCCAACCTTTTGAATAGGGAAGCTATCCTCGAGAAAATTAACTAAACGATTACCTTCCGCGCAGTGGCGACTCCCGCTCTTCAAGACTACTGGGCTCTTTTTAAATTAATTTTCAAGTCTACATATGAGCCGACATTTAAATGCATGACAATAACTTAAGGTTATCAATAAAATAAATAAATCCATACATCGGTAAAAAAAATTATTTGAATATTATTTACTTGAACATAAAATCCAAGCGTCTTGGTTTTAAAACAAATTCCTTTAATATTCGGTCATGCAATTCCTTTTTGCTTTCTAAATCAATAAGTATTTATTTTTCAATTGAAATCCTAGCCAGGGACGAGAGCCGTTCTTGAGCCATTGTGTTTCTTAAATATGATCTAATTCGATCAAGAACAGAGAAACTTCTTTCATTTGAAACAGAAGTTGCAGGTATTGTAAGAAGGAGCTGAATCAGCTTTGTGGTTTCCGACATCGCAGACAATAATCCTAGTTCGTGAAAAACTTCTAAAATTTCATTTTCAGATTTGCATTTTCTAAAGTTACTGTCACGATAAAGATATTTCAATTCGTTAACTAAGGATTTGGAGTCAATTACATTTGGATATTTAGTTTGTAAAGCATTAAGATGATGCATTGGAAAATTTTCAGCAAATTCTGGAAATTTGGTCACATCAATCAACTCAAAGAACGCAAACTCCTGAATGCAATCAAATTGTTCCCTCATTGACATTAGTATAATGTCAATTATTTCGAAATATATTGCTTTATAGTTCATTTGTTTGCCTCTAGCTCTTTTTCTCGGGGGAGAAAGCAGGTCTTCGGATTGTTCGAAGTCTGCTATTGTTTCTTGAAAAACTTTATTATATGCTTTATCAGTACGAGCGCAGTCAATAAATTCAATAGTCATTTACTTTCAGTTGTGCAAACTTTATGTCAAGCTGCTTGCATTGCAGAAGGTCAAATAGTTTTTCGGCTTGTGACAATATATTTTCAAAGCAGTTAATAAAAAACAGAAAAGTGAAATCATGCAATTTTATAAGTAGATTATCAGTTTGATTAAGAGTATCTTCATCCCATCTTGCACTGTCATCTAAAATCTTTTGAAATGCATTTTTCAGATTTTCACGCTGCCTTTTTATTGCTGACACGGTTCTAGATCTATAGCACCACCTTGTTTCACAAAGTGATGGAATGCTGATATTAAGCTCTCTAAATACAGCTTTTCGTTTCGTACTTGAAGAAGCAAATTTACTGAAAGCACGTACATTGGAACAGAACATTTTAGCCCCGTTAACTTTCTCTGACATTTTACTTAACACTAAATTTAACTTATGTGCATAGCAATGAATAAAATAGCCGAATTTAAAACCTTTTTCTCTCAGGCAGTTGAAGGCACGCTTATCGAAACGTAAAAAGTTACCATGTATCGCCAGAATTAAAAATTGTGCCTCTACAAGGCCGAAGGATATAAGCCCGAGTTGAAATGTTTTTCTATTTATAAAAAAATTAATAGGAGGAAAAACGTATTTTATTTAATGAGAATTAGAAGAAGGACTATTATGTAACCGTATGCAAGCAAATAATTATTCATTAAAAGAACTTTAAATATATGATATTACTTATACTTTCTCGGGCGTAATGTCTTGCGCCCGAGTAAAGGATCTTGAAAGATTACACGAAAACTTAATGTGTCAATATAGTTTTTTTATAGGTAGTAAGGGTATCTAAATGCGCTCAAAATTTGCTTGCGTGACGAAGGCTAGAGAGAAAAATAGTAACATACTACCAGCCAAAAACCATTTTTACAATTTGTATTTAAAACTTTTTTTTAAAAACTTAAATCTATAAATACACAATTTTATCTCTCATGCTTCTCCTTGCCCCTTGCCTCTCGGGCTCAGCCCGAGAAGCCTGAGTGCAGGAGTCACCAATGCAAGTTCCGCGTCTCCCTGCATTGTATCGTAATTCACGTTGGCGCAATTAAAGTCACCCATAACTAAAGCCTGCTCACTACCTATTATTCTCTTTAGTTCACGATATAACGCTTCGTCCGTATCAGCTGTTTGATTAGGGGGCCTATATATAACCGCAACAACAAGTTTGAAATCGTTCAATTTAAGTTCTGCTATAGTCGAATCTATCGGTTCTGGAATTGTGTGCTTTACTTATATAACGTTCGGTGCTACTGTAGTATGCGGTCTACCTACGATTCGGCGGTCTACCTTTTAATTATAGCTTCTTATCTTGTTTACTAATTGTTTGTTTACATCCCATTGTCAATCGCCCTTGACGATTAGTTAGGTTTAGTCATGATATTTTCGTTAGTTTCAACGAAAATATCATGATTAAACCTAACCAATCGTAGGTAGACCGCATACTACAGTAGCACCAAGTCTATAACCTCTAATTTGATACTCCCCTACAAAGTCACGTGTTTCACTGCTAAGCCACGATTCATTTATCGCAATTAAATCATAGTCTTTACAAGCAATGAAAGAAAAAAATTCGTTTATTTTATTTCGTAAGCTACGAGCATTTAAGGATAGAACCTTCAAATTGTTCGTAATTGCGACACTTCGCGAGCGCAGGGGAAATTTGTGGAAACTACGCTGGGACCGTTCGAGTTACGGCAGCCTGAAAAGAAGAGACAGTATTATGAAATACTGGTAGACAAGTCTTAGGTTTTCTCAATGGGGCTCCATTGCGCATCGAACGAAGGGTTGGGAACTAGGGGAAGAGAGAGGGCTATTAGTACTATTTATATTATATTATATATTTATATATATATATATAGTGTGTGTGTGTGTGTGTGTGTGTGTGTGTGAACTCAAAATTGATGATGAGTGATTTGGAACCAAAATGAATTGCATCTTGGAAGGCTTCAGTTGTATTTTATTTCCAATTTATGGGCAAAGAATTAAATTTGCACAAATTAATCGTACGTATAAAGACGTATATAAACGTTCCTAAGCCAGCCAAAATTGCTTTTGAGTTAATAACGTGTCCTGGTAACCACGAAATAACTGAAGTTCCATATGACATCAAGATTTTTTTATGGTGAATTTTGCAAAATTATCGATTTTTGAAAATTTCTTTTTCAAATATCTTTAATGAGAGTAGAATTTTTTTTTACAATGGGGGGCCTATACCCCCTATGCGCCCCCCTTATATACGCCATTGGCACCACCAGTGGCACAGATAATAGTCAGAATTAATTATCAAGCTCGTGACAGAAAACCATCACATGGGTCAAGGTTGTGATGTATTGGAATCCTGTCTGTTCTTTCAAACAAAAACTGAAACATGGTAAACCAAATTTAAAGCAAAAACAAAATTTTTGCCTTAATCTAGAAATATATCTTTAAATCTTATTATAAAAAATATTAACCCTTTAACGTCGAACTTTTTTGTAGGGTTAAGTCTAAATGCGTGTATTTCTAAAGTTAACTGGAGGCAGCATCTGACGGTAAAGGGTTGATATAATTTTTTAATAAAACTAGATTTTAGTTTTAGGGCTAACTTATTAATTTTTTATAAAAATATTCTATTTTTGAACGGATCCTATGTTCTACAATATGTAAAAAGTCGGCGAACAGCAGTCAATTAATTTAAAAAAATAAGTACACGCATATATATAAGACAAATATATACAGGCAAGATATATATAAATAAGGGGTTCCAAAAAACCTTAGACCCCCCCCATTTGCAGCTTACCTGTTTACTTATATCGAAATAGTTTTTAGTGATTATAAAAATATATAAAATTCTTTATTTATTGCAGGTATTAAAATTACTCTAGCTAATAAAGTGATAATATAATGGCTTCTCAATTAATTGGTGATTTGGAGAGGCAACGTGTGATAGATCGCATACGAGCAATAACATTTCGGGAAGCTCGTGATGCTGGAGCCACCTTTATAACACGTTCATGGGTTACCAAAAAGTTGCGAAGAAGTGGGGACTTCGTCAAAAGAAATTGGAATAAAACTTCGGATGAATGTGAAATGGATACAACCAAATCTGGGCGCCCAAATTTGCCACTCTCTCAGGAAACAAAGGACATCATTGAAAGCGGTACGCGTAAGCGGAAAAACAGCTGTGCTAAACTTTCTACAGAGATCGAAGTGTTGAGAGGAAAGATCGTTAGTGGTGAGATCATTCGACTGTACCGTCATAGGCAAGGTTTAAAGCCAAGAAAAACTCAACTTAACATTGATGACAGAATGTGGTTTGCCCATTATCTTGAAGATTGGGATGTGGATGATTTCATGCATTTAGCTGTCTCCGATGAATTTTTTGTTTACGTAACACGTCGGCCTAACTATCAAAATGATCGAGTGTGTGCCACAACACCAGATGAAATCGATGACAATGAACATTATCGCGAATTATTAAAAAGTTCAGACTTTGTTGGTGTGTTTGTTTTGTTCACTGCAAAGAAGCTCATGTGGGTGCTGAAGCCAAATGGTCAGAGTTGGGATGGACAGTATTTTCGTGATATTATTCTATCCCAGCATGTCATTCCTTTTCTAAGAAACCCAAACAATGTTATGGATGTCGATCAGGTCACACTTCTGCACGATAAGGACCCCTGCTTTAAGGCATTAGCCACTCAACAGTTTTTGCGGAACCATGAGATCGATTTCTTTGGAAATGAAGAATGGCCAGGAAATTCTCCTGACCTGAACGTCTGTGAACACATTGGATCAGTTCTAAAGGACAAGGTTGAATGTCTCTTGTTTCAAGAACCTGCAGCAAATCGATTTTCGAAGGATACAATGACGCAACACATTGAAACTGCTTTAGCAAATTTGCGTAACGATCAAGATCTATTCACGTCACTTTTGGCAAGCTACCCAAAGCGAATTCAGGCTGTCTTGGAAGCCAATGGCGGGAACACCAAGTTTTAATTGTTTCTCATTAAATGCAGGATTAAATTCTCTTTTGTAAGGTATGTTTAGTTTTACTGTACCTCTAATGGTTTAGGCCATGGGCGGGGGGGGGGGGGTAAGGTTTATTGGAGCCCCGTACATCCTTTAGTTGGTTGCAACACGAATGCATGAGCAGAATATTAGCTGTCCATTCTTTTACCAGGCATATCTGGCAATCTTCTCAGCAGCTGGACTGAGAGTTGCAAGCGAGGTCTTTAAACCAATAATATTTTTCTAAACGTATTTTATAAAGGCGCTAATCAAAATATGTTAGAGATTTATTTTTCGCCTTTTATCCCGCATTAAAGAAGAATTATCTGAAACAAGTTTTGTATTAATATACGTATACAAATATTACTTCTAAGCATATTATAAAAAAATATTAATTTAATTGGTAAACCCGACTTTAGTTTTAGTGGTAACTTATTAATTTTTTATAAAAATATCCTATATTTCGGACAAATCCTGTTTTACTATATAAAAAGTCGGCGAGCAGCAGAAAAATAATTACATAAATAAATACATCATATAAGGCAAATATATAGAGGGAAAATATATATATAAATACATTTCTTTAGTAGCGTGCATCGCGAATGCAAGAACAGAATATTGGCAGTCCATTCTTTTACCAGCGAAATCTGGCAGCCATCTCAGCACCTGGACTGAGTTGCCAGCCATGTCTTTAAACCAATATTATTTTTGTAAACGTATTTTATAAAGACGCTAATCAAAAGATGTTGATGAATTTATGTAAATCATTTTAGATACATAAGTGGCTATAATTTACTTATTTACATTCTCTCTCCTCTCTCTCTCTCTCCTCTCTTTATATATATATATATACATAGGGTGTCCCAATTTGTTTTCTTAAGACGACCTGACCACTCGTGTCATGCCCGGATGTGGTTTGGGCTAAGCATTGGCTGTGTGATTTTCAACTCGATCAGATGATATTTAGAGGTCCCGACGTTTGATGAACTTTTTTTTGGTTTCAGAATTGATCATTATGGCGTTGACAAGATCAAACATCAAGTTGTGGCTTCTTGAGAGGTCTCCGATAGCAGAGCTGGCTAAATCTCGATTACCAAGTAATATGGACGTGTTGCTCCTTTTCTTTTACCATCACCGCGACCAAAAGAAGACAGATTCCAACAGTGTCAAGGCTGTAATATCGCTGTATTAGAAATCTGGCTAGAGCCAACTCGAATCTGGCAACAACCTCCGTTCATGCTTCGACTAAACTGAAAGCTTGGTTCAGAGGTATCGAAATTTGCAAAAAACAAGAAAAGGACTGAATGACTTTACAATATGCAGCGGATGTATTCTTGGCTGATATGGAGGATATTTTTGATGTCGCCCGCTCAGACGTTTCTGGATCGGGGAGATATCCCTCTGAAGACAAGGAATTCCTCATTTCCCAAAGGGCAGATCGACATACGAGTTACATGGGAGGTGAAGATAGAAAATATAATGCAGCCACAATGAAAAAGACAGGAAAAGGGAAAGAGCTCTTGAGCGGGCACACTGGCGTCAAACGGAGGAGGATCTAGCTGTAGGAGTCACAGAAGAGGCTACCGACAGCAGTTCTAGCACATCGTCAGCTGACAGTGGAAACGAAGCCGTCACTTGTGGACTTAACCTTCGAAAGCTCCCAAACATGACAGACTAAAAGAAAGTCTGAGTGATCTTGACCTGGCAGCAACTTGGGATCGCGAGGGCCTTCTGTTCGACAGGCAACATCAGCGTTTGCTGCGACTGCAAATCCTAGCTCTCGGTCCTGACAGTGTTCCATCAAAGAGCACGGTTCACCGCTTCCGACAAAAGCCCGTTACATGATAGGGACCAATGTTATTGGCCACCTCGAGCAGCTTCCACCTCGACTGCAGATCCAGGGACACAAAGATACTCACTGACATCGAACAGGAGGGTAAGTCAGTCGATCGGATTGCTGTTGTGGTGACGGGGATGGTGTGGAAGAGCTATTAGGAGCACCGAAAATAATAGACGGCAGGACAGCAAATGGCAAGCGCAGTCCATCAAGCGCTCACCCTAGTCGGAATTGAGGACAAGATCATAGGCATGGTGTTTGACACGACGGCATCAAACACAGGATAGTGCAAGGTGCGTGTGCGCGTTTTGGAGCGGCATTGGGAAGATTCTTTTATGGTTTGCTTGCCGTCATCACGTTCACGAAGTGATTCTCAAGGATGTCTTCGTCGTGTGCCTAGGAACACCACCAAGTCCCTCAAATCCCACTTTTCAGGAGATTCAAGGAGGCCTGGCCATCAATGAACCACTGTCATTGGATGCATTTGACAAGACGAGGTGGCTAAAGCCTTCATAAATGACAATGCTCGCCTTTCACAGATGCGACTTGAGGTAATAGACTATCTCCGCGATGCCCTAAGAAGTGGTAATCATCCTCGAGAGGATTATGAAGAACTTCTTCGACTGAGCCTCTTGTACCTCGGAGACGACGTAGGACGTTACAAGCTTCGGCCTCCAGAGGCTTACCATCAGGCCAGATGGATGGCCAAAGTATTTACTGCCTGAAAATAGCATTACTGCAGTCCCAGTTCTCCGAACTTCGTCTCCAAGAACTGCAAGGGGTTCGCCGTATGGCTCTCTTCGTGAGCCTTGTATACGTGCGTCACTGGCACGAGGCTCCCATCGCCATCAAATCTCCCAAAAATGACGTTAGGCTGTGCAATCTTCTTGTAGGTTACCCTGACAAGGACGTTGGAAACACAGTTTACCGGGCTGTGCTCCGTCATCTGTGGTATATCTCGGAGGACTTGATCTGTTTGCACTGTTTGATGACAGAGTTGACGACAATGAAAAGCGTAACATGACGGCTAACCTGAAAAAGCGCCCAGGGAAAGGACTCAAACGGGTCCAAGGCAAGGGACTGCAAGTGGATGGCCGTTTAAGTCCGTGGGTGACGAGTCGATCCACCACACTCTTCCAGTTTCTCCAAGTTGAGCCCACGTTCCTCACCAAAGACCCGAAACATGGCCTACTGACGAAAAACTACCGTCTGGCAAAGAGCCGACTGCAGAACTGATGGTGGTCAATGATGCAGCAGAGCGAGGCATCGCCCTCATTGAGAAATACACAAGCAAACCTCTGTGCCGTGATGAAGAAGACCTCCAGTTCCTCCTTCGAACTGTCCACACACCGACGGAATGTGAGCCGGAAGGGAACAAAAACGGATCTCATGAAACACTTGTTTAGTTAAAATGCATAAATGTGATGCTTTGAAATTGTTGTTTGTGTGTTAAGATTAAAATACATGTTTATTTTGTATAATCATCTTTGTGATGGAACTTTTGAGAGAAATATTTCAGTTAATTTGCCTTTCAGTTAAGAGGAGAAATAAAGTGTTCAAAGTTCGAGACCTTTAAATTTCCTTCGATCTCTCTGAAATTTTACAGGAAGACTTCTAATGGGAAACATCAAAAGAGCGCAACACGAGCGGATTTGTATCCCGAAAAAACATTTGGCCCCCTATGAGTTTGGGACACCCTAATATACATATATCACAATATATCAGCTGGTGGGAAAGTAGCCAGCGAGGCCCTTAAACCAATAATATTTTTCTAAATGCATTCCTTCAATGTCATATTGTTCAGCCAGATAAATTTAAAGAAATGCTAGCACTAAATCTAACATACAGCCATTTCCTAAATATACGCTTAAACATTATTATATTATTATTATTATTATTATTATTATTATTATTATTATTATTATACAGTTTGTCGTAAACGATTATTTAAATTAAACCTCTGATTTTCTTCGCAATAAAAAACAGCTGGCAACTCAACCTACATTCTTGACACATAACTATTGCAGTAATTGTTTTCAGACTAATAACGTGAAAGGCCAGTGCCAGTGACGCTTCTCAGTTTTGTGCTCCGTCTTACTATCAAATTAACAGGGTTTAAAGTTAGTGAACCGGTATGTTACCTATACAATAAAATTTGTAAATGTGCCAAGATTACCGTTACAATATTATTAGATGACCCACAATACTTAATTAATAATAATACATATAATATATCCTCAAAATTTTCTAACGACATCCGACACTACCTTCTTGGACCTATGAGGAGGGAGGTAAACAGTGACCTTGAAATAGCGGGCATACGAACAAATGAACGAACTAAACGAATAAACGAGTGAATTTTAACTACGTAAACGGTTCAAAATATTTTCAAAAGGCCAGGGAAAGGCTCTGAAATCTTAAATGAAAGACCAAGCAAATAAATAGGTTTTATTACTTTAGATATATTTACAAACTTACACGCTTACATGTTTTAAAGGGACAAGGAGTGGGCACTCCTTGTAGCATCCCCATCTCGTTCCCCTCTTCCGCCCTACTCCCATCATATACACTGCGAAGTTTCCGTTTAATAGTAAAAGTTTTGACGGTGATCGCGGGAAATGTATGTTTCATTACGGTATAATCGTACAGTGACTCCGCGTGTATACTTTTTGTGTCATAGAAACAGTTACATAATTAATGTGAAAAGATGCCTGAACATCGAACCGTTGGTATCCAGAGCATGATTTAAAGGGACGAAAAAGTGGGACCCCTTTCGGCGTTCCCCCCATCGCCACCCCAACCAGCCCCCACCAGCTACGCTCCCCCGCAAGCCGTTACAGATACAATGGGGTCGTCTGCTGTAAATCTTGTAGAAAATCCTCTGTTATGTTTCATATTCGACAAAGTAGATCATGTTAAGTCAGACCTTCTTGTATCTGTCTGTCATGATTTTTATGATTCAGAAGAAATAGAACATGCGAGGGTACAAGTAAACACCCTGTTCGGTGCTTCCCTCCCAACTCGTAAAGGTAATTCTAAAAACGAGAATACCCTGAAAGACATTACAACTAAAGTGTCGACCCTCCGGGATAATGAGAATAATATTACCTTTTACGTTACTAACTTCCATAGAATACCGGTAATCTCTATGGGTGACGTAAACGTCTCGGTGCTCCTCAAACAGTATAATGAGGTACAAAAGTCGATAGTTGAACTGAAACACCAACACGTGGTGTCAGATCAGAAAAACGCGATTTCGATAGAACAGTTCCGGTCAGAGTTAGATGCGTTGAAAGAAACGCTCCTCCCAAAGCCTAGTTACTCGGAAGTAGTTCAGCAAGCCAGATCTCCAAGAAGCGTGTCGGGCAGCGAGGGAAACGAAATCCCCTCCTCCAACTCCCCCCCTGAAGATGGGGTGGAAACGCAGCATGCAGGGGTAGCGGTCAACCCCCTCCCGTTCAGGAAAGGACTCCTGCTCCCGATCTCACAATGAGGAACAGGGACGGTTCAATGCCGAGAGTCGAGGCATTATTGCCCTCTCCCCTGCCTCCCACTGCAGAGGAGAGGTGTTCGATTACGCCTCGCTCGGTACGCAGTTCTCCCCCTCCCACCGAAGAAGGAGAGGCACGCGCGGCCGTCAGGGTATAAACACCGCTAACAGACCCTCACCAAGCCACAGAGTAAGGGAGGGGCCTCCTATCCCCCAAAGGTTGTGCCACCCATCCCCCAGGCAGGCGAACCCTGCCGCAGGGAGATCGAGGGAGCAGGACGGGTGAGTAACTGTTAATAGGCAACAGTCCCAAAGGTCTCCTCAACCGGTATCCGCGGCGAGGCCACCGATGGAGAATCTCACCCTATTTGTGTCGCGAATTCAGCTCTCGAACGAGGCAAGCGATATTCGACACATGATAGAAGAAATCATTGGTGAACACAGTATAGTGATAGTTAATAAACTAAACACGAAATCTCCGTATTATAACTCTTTTAAAGTAATAATTAAAGGTGTAAATGTGCATTTCAACACGTATAATATGAGTCAATGGCCCGACGGTATTATTGTTAAGGAGTTTATTCACTTTTCCAGGAGATTTGATAACAGGCAAAATAATGATGATAATAATAATAATAATAATAATAATAATAGGCGCCCTAACGGTAATGCCTGAAAGTTGTACTGTGTATAATAATAATAATCTTACTAATAATAAATTTTCTATCAGTCATGGCGGATAACTTGTTGAAAATAGTCTCATATAATGTAAGGTCAGTGAGGAATTCAACTGTAGATGTTCATAAAATCTGCGACAGTGCAGATTTGATACTCCTGCAGGAGCACTGGCTACCTAAGCAAGAGCTAAAATTCCTCTCTACCATCCATGATGACTTTATGTACCATGCGTCATCAGCAGTAGATTTGTCAGATGAATTAATGTACAGTAGGCCTTTTGGTGGTGGTGCTTTCTTATTAAGGAAAAATTTGTCAAAACATATAAGATTTTTAACAAGCGATAACGTAAGGTTGTTAGGCATTGAATTACAAGTGAACAATGATTGCATATTAATTGTAAACTGCTATTTACCATACAACAACGGCAGTAATCTAGATGAATGCATTGATTTGCTGTACAAAATTAAGTCATTATCAGATAACCCCAAATATTCTCACTGTATAATAATGGGGGACTTTAACACACATGTGAACTCGGAATTCTTTGGAGAATTGGGTAACATGTGCGAGTCGGCCAATTTAAGTATAAGTGATGTAAATGTATTAGGGTAGCCAGTGGTAATTTTGCATACGTTAGCGATATGAGTGGTACCACCAGGTGGATTGATCATTGTCTCACTAGTAATAATCTAAAGGATCGAATTGTTAGAGTTCATATTTTGCATGATTTCTTTCTTTCTGATCATAGACCATTACAAATATTAATTAACGTTACCAATTTATGCACAACACGACTTAACAAGAACTCAATAGGTAAGAATAATCGAGTCGATTGGTCCAATGTTAATATGCAGCAGAGAATAGAATACAAAGACAGAACATGTCACCTCTTAATAATTTAGAAATTTTGCACATTGGCTGTAATAATCCTTGCTCAAATGATTCTCACTCTAAACTCATAGATAGGTATTATAGTAAGATAATATACCTGTTAAGAGAAGCAGGAAGCCCCCTGATTAAATCTTACAACTATCATACTAAGGTTATTCCTGGATGGAATGATTTTATTGCCCCCTGAAGAGGGAATCGAAAGACGCCTACGATTTGTAGTGCTTTCATGGTAGACCCAGATTAGGACCAGTATACATAAATATGTGTAGAAGTCGGGGTCAGTATAAGGCGGCCATAAGGCGATGTAAACAGGAAGAAGAGTCTATTCGAGCATCAAAAGCCTGTGAAGCTCGCATAAATAACGATAATAACAAATTTTGGAAATTTGTTAAGAATCAAATGGGTGTCAAAAATGTCCTCCCTCCGACAATCGATGGGGTGTCGGGGGAGGATGAAATTGCAAAGCTGTGGAAAAACCACTACTCTAACATTCTTAATAGTGTGAGTAGGGATAATCTTAAGATAGATTGCAGCGAAACGATTGTGGGAGGGACAAGGGAAAATATTTTGATATCATTTTCTGAAGTAAAGAGGTTAATTAAAGAGTTAAAGACTGGTTCTGCGTCAGGGGTAGATGACTTATCGAATGAGCACTTAAAATATGCAAATGACGTAGTATGTCTGCATATATCATTGCTCCTATCAGCCATGCTTGCTCATAGCTATATCCCTGCAGAGTTCATGAGGGTATATATCTTGCCCCTGGTCAAAAATAAGTATGGAGACATTCTGTCCAGCAATAATTACAGGCCTATTGCTGTCGCTTCCTGCTTCTCGAAACTACTAGAAAAACTCTTGTTACTCCGATTAAATGATTTCCTATGGACATCTAATCAGTTTGGCTTTAAAAGGTCCCACTCAACTGACCTGTGTATCTATGTACTTAAAGAAACAATATCTAAATACATTGACAGTAATTCAACCATTTATAGCTGTTTCCTTGATATAAGTAAGGCATATGATAGGGTGAACCACAATATTTTATTTGCAAAACTAGAAGACAGGAAGGTTCCCATGTACATATTAAATTTATTGAAATTTTGGTATTCCCACCAATCTTTCACTGTTAGGTGGGGCAATGTACTATCCGAGTGTTTTGGCTCCTCTTGCGGGGTGAGACAAGGCTCCTTGCTCTCCCCTATGCTGTTTAATGTGTATATTGACGGATTAATTGCTTCACTTAATGAGGCAACAGTAGGATGTTGTATAGATAACACAAGGATAAATAACTTAGTTTATGCCGATGATATGGTGTTAATAAGTCCCTCTGTTAAAGGTCTGGATCGGCTACTAAAGTCTGCGAAGTGTATTCGCAGAAACATGATATTCTTTTTAATGTTACAAAAACTAAGGTTATGCAATTTCATCCTAAAAGCTGTAATCAGCCAGCTGATATAAGGTTTAAAATGAATGGTGAAGTAATTGAGGAAGTACAAGAGTTTAAGTATTTGGGTCAAACTATTACCAGCTCCTTGAGTGATGACTCGGATATAAGAAAACAATCTCGAAGCCTGTGTGCTAAAGCGAATATGACCATAAGGAACTTTCGTTTCTGTACAAGTGAAGCTAAAGACACACTCTTTCGTACTTTCTGCAGTAATATATACGGTCAGCAACTCTGGGTGAATTATAAAAAAGGTTCTGGCAGAACCCTAAATTTGCTGTACAACAGGTCTTTTAGACTCTTACATAAATTACCCCGAGATGCTCAGCTTCGCAAATGTTTGCTACCCGCAATGTCCGAGCTTCCCGGAGGTAACAAGACGTGCTCAACACAGTCTAATGCAAAGAATTAAAAAATCAACCAACCCGATCATCCAAGCTATCCATGAGTCCTGCCATTTATCGTCTAAGCTATGGACTTCTTGGTACGAAAACGTCTGTCTGTAGCTCCACTTAACTTCGACAGTGCAGTATTATTTCTAATCAATTGTATATATTTTTATCCTTAGTGTATGAACTGTCATTGTATTAATAATATTTGTCATATGGACTATAGTCTGCCAATAAACCTTTTCATTTTCATTTTCATTTTCAAATAAGTTTTAAGTATATATAAGTTTCTGGAAATTCTTTCATTAGGGGCAAAACAGGAATAATTGGAGTTATTTAACACGTATATCTACATCAAACATAACACAGCCAGTCGACGCAAATACAAGAATACTACACACTGGTGCTACTTAATATATATATATATATATATATATATACACACACATTTTAACTGCAAATAACACAGTATAATTAATGTAAAGAACGACGCTTGTATAGAAGAACCCGGGTTCGATTCCCGGGTGGTTACCGCACTTTTCATTTGTTCGTTCTCCCTCCTCATCTTGTGCGGAACGTTCTTCTATGCAAGCGTCGTTCTTTACATTAATTATACTGTGTTGTTTGCAGTTAAAATGTATATATGTGCGGCATGCGAAAGGTGCACCCTCAGGGCATGGTTTCTGCTCGTATGTAGGAGAATTACGACTTTTGATCAATCGAGGCCCATGGTGTAGTGGATAGCATATCTGACCGGCAATCGGAAGATCCCGGGTTCGATTCCCGGGTGGTTACCTCATTTTTATTTGTTCGTTCTCCCTCCTCATCTTGTGCGGAACGTTCTTCTATACAAGCGTCGTTCTTTACATTATATATATATATATATATATATATATATATATATATGTGTGTGTGTGTGTGTGTGTACGCGCAACAAGGCAAAAATTAATACAGCCAGTACAGAAGATTTCTATATACTCTACAACAAAATACCCAACACTTGTTTAATATTGGCAGCCTCGTCAAACCTAGTGATAATTAATAAAGCAACATCAAATGTCTGTGCTAAAACTCCATTCTTTATGTACACAAAGGAAACTGTACAGCGGATTTTGCGCGTAAGGGTAACATTTTTATTATCTACAGATTTATCTTATACTTTTCTATTCAGTTTTCTACTACTGCTAGAATAGTTGAAAGACAAAAAACTTGCATGGGTTTTTATTTTGGAAAAAGGGTCCAAGGACGACGGCCTGTAAAATGCTCCCCTCCGCCCATACAGGAAGAAGGGCCAAAACAAGGTTCAAGGGTTGAGTAGAGCTGTGTGGAGGATGAGTAGACATTTGAAGGAACTGCATTTTGATGCGCTGAAAACCACAGAGAAAGTAGGAAGATCAATGGACAGATGCACCATAGCCAACCCACATAGAAGGACACTTTGTGAAGCAGGTGGAAAAATGAAGAGTGGATTGAAGACAGTCAGAGGCAGGGAATTGATGAGCTATTTGTTTACATGCAGTACTCAGTGATTTTCCCGAAGGTTTAGCAAAAATATTGAAATCTCACTAAAACATGCTTATGATATCCATTTACTTTAAATGCTAAACGGAACAACCTAGCTCAGGCACACATCTCCGATATAGCCAAATACTACAGTTTTAGGTTATGCAGAATGAACAATTCGGGCGTAAATAAATTCCCCGTAACACCAACTTACATCTTTTTACGCATCAATTTAAGCCGATAATATTACCTAAACTTTCTTTATAAAGATGTTACTCAAAATAGTAGGAATTTAGCATTGTTGTGTTTTACCATCAAAAGTTCAGCACAACCTTTAACAATCGTACCGTACTTTAGTGTTGCCAGGTCTGAATTATATAATTTCCCACGGTTCGATCTTAAAATTTTCCTTTTTTGATCTAAAATTTCCCTATACCTGCATTTAAAGCAATATGTATGACCGTATGAATATAGATTTATTTGTGCCTCTATCGTAAGATTAAGGTATTATTTGGCAATACTGTTATATATTTTTCATTTAATACAGTGAAAATTTGTGTTTCTGGATATAAACATATCTATATCTACTCTTCAAAATTTCCCTATTCAGGGAATATTGATGTTATTTGATGATTTATTCCCTGTACCTGTTTAAAGGGAAGACGTAGCCTATTTTTCTCAACTTTTTCACAGATTATTTTATTTGCAAAAGTAATGCATTAGATCTAAAATGCACCCAAATTAACATTGTATATATATATATATATATATATATATATATATATGGGTGTCCGAGAATTATCTGTACAATTTTTGGCTGTTATTAAAAGTCAACCATGAAGTGTAGAAATTCCAGTGTTGTCCCATTTTACAGAGAATCTCATTACGTTTTTTCTGATACCAAGTTTTGGCAATTTTTTTAGAAATTCCAGTGTGTCCGAATATTATGTGTACAATTTCATCTTTTAATAAAATTCTTGATAACACGCGTAAAATTCTTAAACAAGATTATTTAGAATCTGTATTTTCAAAAGTTTCTTTTATTAAAGTAACGTTGTTACAAACATTCGATATGTGCACCATTAGTGATTCACAAATCATCCAATCGATACTCCAAATGTTGCCATGTACGCTGCAGCATATCCACATCAATTCGTTCAATAGCAGCTGTGATTCTTGCTTTTAAATCATCAATGTCTGTCACCCGCGTACATTTCTAAAAAACTTGTCAAAACGTGGTATCAGAAAAAACTTAATGAGATTCTCTGTAAAATTGGACAAAACTGGAATTTCTACACTTCATGGTTGACTTTTAATAACAGCCAAATATTGTACAGATAATTCTCGGACACCCTGTGTATATATATATATATATATATAATATTTAGGAGAAATCCAATGACAAGGAGAAATGTAAATGCCATGAAAAGTCTTCTTTAATGCGCAACGTTTCGAGCAATACGCTCATCTTCAGGCTGTTTAATAACAATGTGAAATTAAAATCAATATTGAATGAAAAACAAGACAGAAAATTTCTATAACCTATTCATAAAGGCAAATTTTAAAAGACTGAGAAAAGAGGGTTAAATTCTAAGTTATACAGATTTACATATAAAAATTAAGAAGCTATTTTTAAATACATATAGTAAATGTGAAATTAATACACTGGAAAAATTAACAATAGTACACTGGAATAATGAAACTAACTAACCTTTCACTGCAGTTTCCGAGGCTAACTGATTTAAGCAGAGGCAATACGGGAAAACAAGAGATGGCGAGGGCGATTGGGGAAGGGGGGATTATAAGGAATTGGGGAAGGAGGAGGGATTATAGCAGATTTAGGGGGACGGCTGATGAGTCAACATTTAGCGTAGGGGACAATGTTTTAATGAAAAGCGATTCCAAAATTCTTAGTGAGTTGGGACAAGTATTACAACCAAGAATTTTAAAATTGTCTAAAGTGACATCAGTTTTACATTTTATACTGTGTTCCCGAATACTCGAAACTTCCTTAGTTTTTAAAATTTTACCTGTTCGGCCACTTATTCCCATATGCGAATAAAATCTAGCCCTGAGAGAGCGAACAGTGCTGCCAATGTAATTCCCAAGGAGACACCTAGGGCAGGTAAATAAATATACAACACCGCTACGCAACGAGTCAGGGGTTCGATCCTTCGCTGAGAAAAAGCTACCTAAAGACGTTTTATAATAAATATGATGCGGAAATCAGTATGATAAAAAAATTTCCTTAACAACTTTGTAAATTTAAGCTTAAATTCCTTATTCAAAGGACCCATTTCAGGTACCAAGAAATATTTTATATCCTTCGGCACTGTAATACATGGAAGTTGAGGGCTATAAACATTATTTAAGAAGGATCTAATTAGTTTGTCTACATATTGAACAGGAAAACTATTATTAGTAAAGTATGATCTTAGATTATTAAATTCATCATTAAGTAAGGTAAAACTAGAGGTCAAATTATATCCTCTGAACAGGAGAGTTTAATACAAGACATCTTATAGTTGAAATCAGTAAAACTAAAAAAATTCATGCCCAAACCAGTGAAAGTGGGTTTCCTGTAAACTGATGTAGTAATAGAATCACCGTTTTTCGAAATTAAAGATCTAAGAAGGGGAGGGAGCCATTTTGCTCAGTTTCCATTGTATACGTTATATTGGGGTGCAAAGAATTTAGGAAGTTAAAGAATTGTTGCGCTTGTACCGCATTATCAAAGACTGCTATCGAATCATCAACGAAGCGTCGATAGAAAATTGGCTTGAGATGAGTGGGAGATTGTCTAAAAATTACACTTTCTAAATGAGTCATAAAAAATCAGCTGCTAACGGTCCGACAGGTGATCCCATCCCTACTCCATCAATTTGTTGGTAAACCTTATTGTTGAAAGTGAAATAGCATTGTTTGAAGACCAATTCTAAAAGTTCCTTAAAATGAGACAATGAAAAACCATGAAAATTATCAACTGAGCTAAAAACCCTATCTAAAATAATGGCAATAGTTTCAGATACAGGTACATTTGTGAAAAGCGACTTTACATCAAAACTGACAAAAAACTTTTTTGAATCGAAGTTTCACCAAGGAGGTCTTTTTGGAATTCAAACGAGTTATTTATAGTGTAAGCATTTTTCGCGAAGGGTGACAGGAGACGAACAACAAATTTTGCCAATTGAAAGGTGGGTAAGTTATACGAAGCTAAAATAGGACGGAGAGGTGTTCCAGCTTTATGGATTTTAGGCAGACAGTATAATTGAGCAAGATTAGCACCAGATGCGAACAACTGAGAGTAAGTATCATTTTTATTATCTTTAAAGACTTTAGTCGTGACAGAAATCTATTAACCTGGTCTTCTAACCTTACAATGACTTTATTGACAGGTTCTAGAATTTGTTTGAATTTAGTAAGATCACTTAGGATTTCATTAGTTTTGTTTATGTAGTCCGATTTATTCAAAATAACCACTCCGTTACCCTTGTCTGGTCTAGTCACAACAATCTCCTGGTTCTTTGCCAAATTCTTAATACACTGCAAATCACTCTTCCTAAATATGAAAGATTGAAATTTAAGATT
This sequence comes from Bathynomus jamesi, assembly GCA_023014485.1. Lineage (NCBI taxonomy): Eukaryota > Metazoa > Arthropoda > Malacostraca > Isopoda > Cirolanidae > Bathynomus > Bathynomus jamesi. Next base: position 295,239 of record JAJOZX010004785.1, read on the forward strand.
TCTAAGTTATGAAAAAATTCTTGAGTTAAATTTGAGAACTGACATTTGAAATTATTGAATTCACCCACATGGGGAACATTTTTCAAGCCATTGAAAAATTTTTCAAAGTAAAGAAAAAAACGAAGGCTTATATATTTGAAACAACGGAAGCTTAAATTGCAAACCAAGTGACAGTAAAAACTTTTCCCGAGGGGAGAGTGTGTAACTAGAAAGATTCGAAATTACCTTATCTGAATTGAAAAAATTTGGTGAATTCATTCCCAAAGCCTTTAACTTACGTTCATGTGTTTCCAAGATGGTAGAGTGAAATTTTTCTAGTTCACGTTGTACAAGAGAAATTATTAATAAATAGTCCAACAACGACAAGGATTTTTAAGAGTAGTTATATAATGCCCAAGAGACTTGTTATGCGAATCTGAAATTTTGATTTTATAATTAATTTCATTATTTAATAAATATTCCAGGGACGATTGATAAAATTCAGAGTCATATAGATTGTCACGGTAGAGTTTGAAGTAAACAAATTTCGGGAAAACCCTGCAGGTCCGACACATTTCAAGAAAATAACAGTCCAGTTTTGACTTGAGAAACTTTCGTGAAGTCTTCCAAACATGGCGATAAGCCCTGAGGCCATCTTGTCCATACCTTGAATATATATAATCATGCGGGTTGCTTCTACAGAGCTTCAATTTAATATTTAGGAGAAATCCAATGACAAGGAGAAATGTAAATGCCATGAAAAGTCTTCTTTAATGCGCAACGTTTCGAGCCTGAAGATGAGCGTATTGCTCGAAACGTTGCGCATTAAAGAAGACTTTTCATGGCATTTACATTTCTCCTTGTCATTGGATTTCTCCTAAATATTAAATTGAAGCTCTGTAGAAGCAACCCGCATGATTATATATATATATATATATATATATATATATATATACAGGGCCTATCAGAGGGGGGGCTAGGGTGGCCATTTGGCCTGGGCCTCAAGCTTAAGGAGGCCTCAAATTTAGAAACTTTTCAGGTTTGAATATAATGTTTTGCAGTGAAAGTAATAATTGGGTTTAGCTATGGGCCTCAAAAGCTGGAAGTGGCCCGGGCCTCTCTAGACCTCTGAGAGGGCCTGTATATATACACAAATATCAGGTAAAGCAAAAATGGTGCATTCAAAACGTCCGACAGACCAATCACCAGCTGTGATCCAATCAAATAAACATTCCCATTATGCAAGTAGACAAAGTTGCCTATTGAGGACAAACAACATAAGTGTAACATTTATAAAGACAGGTTTTCTTAATAATTTCCTAAAATCGTTATCATTATTAACACACCCATGCAAACACATTTCCATACTTCTTGACAGCCATCATTTGCAAGAAACAATGCAGCATGGTACGCGTTCCATATGAACACTAGGGTGCCACCTAAATTCCTCTAAAGTCACCTCACTTAGAGCATAGGATTACACAGCTTGCATTAGGCCTTGATAGGGCAGGTAATAGGATAATCCTCTTGTTAGGTCTACCTTAGGCTAAGACGAAAATTAAACGCTGTCTGGTGTTGACAACTTTAAATATTTAAGTTTACTCTTTCACTTTAGCCTTCAATATTTTCCTTCCTAATTTCCTTTTTCATAATTATGGCTGAGACTGATAAGCCTACAATTAACACGGATAAGCTAGCACCCCTTAAAAAGAAAAAGGCTGTCAGAAAAGGAACCATTACAAGATCATTTATTGGCTTTAGAAGGAAATGAACACCTTTAGTTTCATTGGGCATAAAGACTATATTTCTGATGTTGATAAATGTAGCTATTTATTAAATTATCTAAAAGGAACAACACTTAAATTAGTTAAAGGGTTAGTAGTCCCTACCTCTTTATAAAAAAATAATTATAGCATATTTAGTAGGGGGTTTTATGCTGGAAGTGGAGGCAAAGGGTGATTGCCTACAAAAAAAATGCCCCTCCCATACAGGAAGAAGAGCCAAAATCAATGTTCACGGCTTTTTGAGGTGCCTAGACACCCTGTATTTGAAAGATTGGAGGTCATAGACAGGGGAAAGCTGGTAATGGATTTAAACTGGAACTAAAGAGATTTGCTCCTTATAAAGATTGTGAGACTCGAATTTTGTTTTTCCAAATTTTGTTTGTTTATTTACTTCTTTATAACTGTATGGGAAATAGATGTTTTCCGATGCAAGCACCAATTACAGCGACAACGAAAGTAACGTGGCAATGTTTAGGATGCGGTGATTTTATTTTTCTACTACTAATATCCCTGTATTATTTCAGATCACCTCGGCTGGCTGGAGTTGGGCCACAACTTGATGGATCACATTCCCTCTCACGCTTTAAGGCCATTCCATAATCTTCGTCAGTTGGACCTTGATTCCAACAGAATTCATGAAGTTGTTGAAGATGCCTTTCGTGGCTATGGTGACACACTCAAGTTTCTTCTTCTCGACAAGAATCAGTAAGATTTTCATTATCCCTTACCCAAGGACCATATAACGTCTTTACATCTTTGATCTATATAACTAAGTTAATTTGAGCTTGAGTCAGTGTTTATAAGGTCACCCATGATGTTTTATTAAATTTACTTCATAATCGGACTGAATGAACTGAAATATGATAGTTGCGTGGAGATCAAATACTACCGATTTATTTAAACAGCATTAGATGATATTCAGCCAAGTTTGTACTGATCACCTCATTAGATGAATCTAATCAAATGTGTAGCTTTAAGCTTTGTAGAATCTCTACTTTACTTCTATGTTGTACACGCAGCATATGGGTAAAAGATATCCAAGTGTTTTAAAGTTTTTTTCATCTTGAAGCATCGACAACATCCCTCCTCTGACCTTCATTGATCTTCACTCCTTGGAATGGTTAAAACTTTCTCACAATGAACTGAAGACACTCACAGAAGACACAGTTCAGCCCATTCTAGACACACTTACGCATATTGACATCTCAAGTAAGGATGTTTTCAGCTCCTTAAGAACATTTTTTTTAGAGTGCAGAATTTTGAGATGATATATAATAAAAATTTGAAAGAAAAACTATATAACTATTTAATATTAAATATTAGTTTGGAAAGGTCCTTAAAAAATGACTACTGACCGAATCCTCCAGAATCAACAAGTTCAGCAATCAAATGTCTCAAAGTAAAATTCGTTTACAGATTAAGTTAGGTTAATTGGTTACGCTAGAATAAGTTAAGTAAGGTTAGGTTGGAGCCATATTCGATAGCTGAGCTTTCAAGTGCTGAAGAATTCTATCAGAGCTAAATAAACCCCTTAAAGAACGCGTTGCATGTACACTGTAAACAGGAAAGGTCCTAATGCATTGTTGTCTAATTACCTAAATGGCCTTTTTGTGACTTGAAGAATCCAAATTTGGTCGTATATGTTCTCTTTTTGGTATAGCTTTTTTGGCATACAGGGTAAAAAAGAGAACCAGTAAGTTCCCGGAACAGTTCAAGCTTCAGGTACGCAATGAAACTAATTATACAGTAGCTAGAGAAGAAGTTAAATTAACATTTAAATGCAATTAACTGCAGCAACTTAAATTATATGGAACTCCCTCATTGAAAAAACAAATACCTTTAATCTTAAAAATAACTCATTCTTTGACTTGTTCATTGCCGACATCTCATCGCGTTACTGTGACCTGTGTATGTGTTCATATAAATACAACAGCCTCCTGCTCTTCTAGCAAATTTACCCACTTTAAATATATTGTAGTCCTAAATTTATTGCTCTTTCGGTGCCTTCGATATTGCTTTCACAGCATTTTTCACATTTACGCAAGTGTCTCCATTAAGCATATATGTGTTGGTTTCCAGAGTTAAGGTTTGTTTTTCTTGTACATTCCTTATATTGTGTACATTAAATTTAGAGTGTTAATTAATATCTTTGCATTTAGTTGTGTTAGATATTGGTCGTTATCAGGTCGGTTTTGTTGGTTTCTGGCCGGTGTTATTCGGTCGGCCGTTGCATTTGAGAATACCGGTGGTGTGGTCCTTGATATCATTGTGGTTGTCTCATTAACTGTGAGTGTTGTTAAATAGCTAGATGGTGTATGTATTGCAGGGGTACATGCATTTGAGAAGACCAGTCTTTTCACATTAGAAGTGATAGCTGGTATTTTATAGTTCTCGTTTCTTCCAAAAATGGCCTTCATTGATAAGGTTGTCATTTTTTTATTTCGGATTTGAGAGGTCTTTCCCCGTCCGGTTTGTATACCCTTAATGTAGAAATAAGGGTACGCCACATTTAGACATTTTTTTTATTGAATGTGTGCACACTGAGTGGAAGTAGTAGTAGCTTGCTACTGTACATATCGCAAGTTCCATTCCTCATGTTGAAACAATTTTTGGGATGGTTATACATGCATCTGCAGCCATATGTACATGAACCCGTTTTATAGTATTGATACATGATCCGTTTTTTTGTATTCCTTTATTCTCTCTGACTTACCTTTATATAAATTGTGAAATTCGATTTTTTTCCTTTTGTTTTTCCACTGCTTTTCCCTACTTCGTGTTCGTATAATCTTTGGATTGCTTTCTTTTTCATTCAGGATGATGTCATCTTCTATTTTCAATGTTTCTCCGCCTAAATGTTTTTCTGCACTTCTCTCTGCTGCGTTTTCTTTAGTGTTTTTTATTTACTTTGTTATTAGTGTATCTAGTCGTTTCATTATTTAGTCCAATTTGAACAAATTTTCTTTGCTTCTCCATACACTTGACGTAAACGTAACCAGAAGACCAATGATGATGTTATTCGCTCTGATCACCACTTTCCTATCATTTCTTTCGAGATTTATGCATTCATAGTGTTTAAATTCAGGAGGAGATTATAGATACCAAATCGACCAGGGAAGTTACAGGGGGACATTAGACAGAAGACAGGGAGTGCTGGAACTACCGTTTCTCCTGTTACTCTCTTCTTTAGGTGACCTTTTTCCATGTCTCATCTACCATGTGAGCAGTCCAGAATGTTCTAAAACATACACTTCTCTCCCTATTCTTCACTACACATACATGCATCTTACACACTACATAATCTTTTCAAAATAAAAAATATGGCAACAACTTCAAGAGCCTCGGAATCCCCTGGGGAGGGGACCATAAACGTTCCCACTTCTGACTCGTCTGATGCCGATACCGGGAACGCAGACCCTGGCAGCGGGGCTGATTCTGCTACTGACTATTCGAGATTCTCTGGGCCTCTGCCTGATTCACTTTTCATAAACTTCTGCAACATTCGTAGCCTTTCCTCAAATTTTCAATCCATATTCTATTCCTACTACTAACGCAAAACACCTTAGTTTAATTTTATTGTTTTATTGATATCCGCAGCAGAGAGAGGGCTTTTAGAAGGTAGCGTCGCCACCCAACTCCTGACCTGACTCTCACTCAGCTTATGTTTCTGCCAGAAATCGCGCAAAATCTGTTCTTCGACTCGCCAAACATTCTTTCATCAGACAAAAATGTAAAAACCTATCCAATTCAAATTCTCGCTCCTTTTGGCATCTAGCTGAGAATCTCTCCAACAACTTTATTACTTCTTCCCCTCCTCTTTTCCATTCCGACGGCTCAGTTGCCGTCTCTTCTGACAAAGCTGAACTCTTCGCTCAAACTTTCGCTTCCAACTCAACCCTGAATGATTCCGATGCGGTCCTCCATATCCTCCTCCCTCCGACTTAATTATGTGTGAAATTAGAAATCTTGAAAGGACGTTCTTTCTGCCGTATCTGGGCTCAACTCTAGGGAGAAGTACGGTCCTGAAGATATTCCTTCTGTTGCTCTTAAGAACTGCTTCTATGCTGACACCCTGCCGAGTCACACTCTTTCGTCTTTCTCTTTCATCTGTACTTTGCCTTCCTGCTAGAAGTTCGCTTTTATTCAGCCTGTCCCAAAATAGAGTGACCGCTCTTAACCCTCCAACTATCGTCCAATTGCTTTGATTTCTTACCTTTCTAAAGCTTTTGAATCTATCCTTAATAGGCAGATTCTTAAACATCTCTCTTCTCACAATTTTCTCTCAGATCGTCAGTATGAGTTCCGCAAGGGACGCTCTACTGGCGATCTTCTTGCATATCTCTCTGACTCTTGGTCATCCTCCTTTCTGGATTTCAGTGAAATCTTTTTCATTGCGCTAGACATATCGAGAACTTTTGATAGAGTCTGGCACAAATTTTTAAACTCCAAACTGCCCTCCTTCGGTTTCTTATTTCCTTTCCGGCCGATCTATAACTGCGTTGTAGATAGCCACTGTTCTTCTCCTAAAGCTATTAATAGTGGTCAGAGCCGGGCTTACCCAAACAGGCGCCCCGGCCGGAATAAGCATTTTGTGCCCTATACATGCGATAAAGATTGTATTCATTTAATCGATAATTTTTACAAGGGACTTTTGGCGCCCCCAGGGCAGTCACGCCGTTCGCCCGCCCCTAGGGCCGGCTCTGATAGTAGTGTTCCTCAGGGTTCTATCATGTCGCCCACTCTTTTTCCTATTATTTATCAATGATTTGTTGAGCCGCACTTCCTGTCCTATCCACTCCTGTGCCGATGATTCCACTCTTAACTTCTCCATCCACTTCGCAAAGCATTCTTCACAGTAGTCACTTCGTGATTTGCCGTAGGACGACTATGTCACACCTGACCTCTCATCTTTCTGGTATCTGCTATCTGCCAAATTAAATAAAATAAACAAATAAAAAATAAAAATATCTCTTCCACACGACTATCCCCTTACTTTCAACAATACACACTTCAATCCTTCCTCTTCTCTTAACATTGTTGGTGTTTCCTTTTCTCGTGACTTTTCCTGTAAAGATCACGTATACTCTCTTTCTAAACCAGCTTCTAAGAGATTAGGTGTGTTGTATCGGTTCCGCAGTTTCTTCATCCCCACTCAGTTGCTGTCTCTGTGCAGGGGTCTTGTCCACCCCTGTATAGAGTACGCTTCTCATGTGTGGGGTGACTCAACCCACACATCCGTACTTGACCGGGTGGAATCAAAAGCTTTTCGTCTCATCAATTCCCCGACTCTTACTGTCTGTCTTCAATCCCTCTCTCTTCGCCGCAAGTTGCTTCACTCTCTCTTTACTATCGCAATTATAACGGACACGACTTTTCTGAACTTTCTAGCTGCATGCCTCCTCCTTTAAGGAGAGCACGCAACACCAGACTTTCTACACCAGTTCTTCCCAACATTTATCATGTGCGACCCTGAAAATCATGTTCACACAATTTACGACCTCAAACACTGGTCGAAGTTCGACAAACTCCCCTTAAATTGTTATATATACGAAGGTAATTCAGTAAGTATCCGCACTTTTTATTTTCACAATTTTATTTTCACAAATGATAGATTATAAACACAGCACTTCTCAACATAGTCTCCCTGTTTTTCAATACACTTAGTCCAGCTATCTACAAGCTTCCTAAGGCCATCACAAAAGAATGTTTTTGGCTGTATGCGTAGCCAGTCATGCACCGCCTCCTTCAGGTCATCATCGCCTTGGAATCGCTGACCTCTCAAAGCGTCTTTTAGTGGTCCAAACAGGTAAAAATCCGAAGGTGCTAGGTCTGGACTGTAGGCTGGATGGTCGAGAACTTCAAATTTAAGTTCTTGAAGGCATTTTCTAGTCTGTGCAGCGGTATGAGGGCGCGCATTGTCGTGTAGCAAAATAACACCTTCCGACAATCTCCCTCTCCGTTTTGTGCGAATTGCTTGCTTTAACTCATTCCGAAGCATGTCAGAATACGATGCACTTGTTACTGTAGTTCCACGCTCTAGATAATGTTCAAGGATAGGGCCTCGTGTATCCCAAAACAGTGTTAGCATAACTTTACCTGCTGACGGCTGCGCTTTGAACTTCCTTGCAACGGGAGATGTTGGAGGCTTCCATTGCATGCTCTGTCGTTTGCTTTCTGGTTCATAGTGATGGATCTAGGTTTCATCTCCAGTGACAATGCGCTCAAAAAAGTTTTCACCTTCATTATGATACCGCGCCAAAAGACGAGAGCAGACGTCCATACGATTACGCTTGTGCTCTTCTGTCAACTGTTTGGGCACCCATCTTGCACAAACCTTGTGAAAGCCAAGAATGTCATGAACTATCGAATAGGCTGACCCTGACTGATGTCTAATGAAGATGCAATTTCTTTTATTGTTAATCTCCTGTCATCGAAAATCATGGCTCTGGCTTCTTCCTGCTTGTCACCGCTGGTTGATGTTGACAGTCATCCTGAGCGCTGAGCATCTGTCACACATGTTCGACCTTCCTTGAACATTTGAATCCACTCGTACACACTTCGCCATGGTAACGCATTATTCCCATACTGAGCACATAATTTAACGCGTGTGAATTTCAACTCCTTTCACACCTTCTGCCCACAAAAAACGAACCACGGATCTCTGTTCTTCCAGGGTACAAATTGAAAGCGGCGCAGCTATGCTCACTACTCGTACGATATGTGACAGCTACGAGTAGCCTAAATAAGCCTATAGATCTCAGTTTGGCTCGTTATTACGATTGTATATTATATATACACACTATATTATCACTAAAATAAAAAGTGCGGATACTTATTGAGTGCCCCTAGTGTGTGTATATATATATATATATTATATATATATATATATATATATATATATATATATATATATAGACATATATATATACACACACACACTAGAGGCACTCAATATATTTTGTCCCCCCTTTTTTTTATTAGCTATCATAAATAATAGGCCATGTGGCTGAAATGTCTTTTGGGCCATAAATTTGAACTTTCTGCTCATCACATAACCGGATTTTTCCAGTTTGAACTTCCCCTCCTTGTATAAAACCGATGGTTAAGGCAGTTTCTAAAATGGTCTGACAGTGATGTGCGTCGTAAAGAGCTGTTATCGAGTTCTTAACCGCAGAGAAGGAAACAGTTGGAAATATTCACAAACGTCTGCAAAACGTTTACGGAGATGCTATTGTTGATCAAAGCACAGTTGGACGCTGGTCTAAACGTGTGAGATCATTGGAGAGAGGGAGAGCCAGCCTCGATGATGAGCCACGCAGTGATCGCCCGCATGGCCGTAACTACCTATGAGGTCACCGAGGTCAGGACCTCGGTAATTATTTCCTAAAAAAAAAAAAAAAGAGACTGAACCGTTCTCCGTGTATGAAACGCATATTACCGCTTTTCTTTTGAAAAGAGGGAGCGTCGAGCGTTTTGTGTTTAGTGTATAGCTTGGGTTGTGTTTGTAGATGTCATTTTGGTCTGAATTTTGCTCGTCCCGCCGCGCTCGAAAAAAATCTGGACCTCACTAATTTCTAAACCCTAGTTACGGCCATGATCGCCCGACATCGGCTGTGACGTCTCACACTGTGCAACGTGCTAACAGCATCATTCGATCAAATCGGCGCGTCACATACACGGAGCTATGACTGGAGCTAGGAATTAGTGAAGGAAGTGTGAATACGATAATCCAGCAACTGAGATACTCAAAAGTGTGTTCATGGTTTGTTCCTCGCGAACTGAGGGAAGATCACGAAGGCCAAAGAAAAGAAATTGCTTCTGAGTCGTTGGTTCGATACGAGACAGAAGGGGATGACTTCCTTTCACGAATGTGACTGGGGATGAGACTTGGGTATACCACTTTGAACCTGAAACAAAACGCCAATCCATGGCGTGGCATCACGCAGACTGCCCACGCAAGTTCAAAATGGCTTCCTCTGCGGGAGAAGTTATGGCCACCATCTTCTGGGACATGAAAGGGGTGATTCTGGTGGATCTTGTGTGAAGAGCCTTTGAGCCGTGATCCTCGCACACTCAGGTCCCACTAACAGGGTTTGGCTGTGTACAACCATGAGGAAGTGACTTCTATGAGAGGCACTAACCCTAACGAAAAGCTTCAACTAATATGAGATGTCTACTAAGGAAAACTCATACTGGCAGGACGTCGCCCAGGATAAAAAGGTCCCCTCAACCCGCTTACGCACCAGGGCGAGTGAGGAGAACAATGGTGCAACTTTTCTCAATCCCGGAGAAGAAACTTCACCAAACGATCAACGCGGGGGACCCCACCAGGCGAAAATAATGACTCTGGACCCCAGCAGTTTCAACGGAAAATGGCCCCAAAAGAAACCTGCGAAGGTATGACACAATAAAATAGACCACTGAAGAAAAGAAGATAATTTTGCACTGCTCTGAATACTCACGGTTTGAGAAATGGAGCAGGCATAAGAACGTAATCATAGCGGAGCAAATCAGGAAATCCAACTTACCTGAAGAGAAGAAAAATACCTCTGTCAAGAAATTACAATCATTAGCCTCACAAGTTCATAAGTACCTTACAGAGGAGGAACTGAGTAATATTAAACAAAGCGTCCTTAGGGAAGCAACCAAGGACTACATTGCCAGAGAAGGAGAAGAAAGAGAGGAAAAAATGAAAAAATTGTGGACAAGAGAAGAGAAATGGACACTGTTATGGGCTACAAAGTATGCCAGACAGAAACATGAAAGACAGAAGGACATCACAAGGGAATGGAGAGGGATCTTCTTCCACCTTTGCCTATGTAAGAGAGAGACTCCAGCTGCAAGATTGATTACTCAGAAGCACAACTTCATAGCCCAGAGGGTATTTAGTGAACAAGAAATGGAATACATGAATGATGAAATAGATAAGCTTATCTGCAATGAAACCAGCCCAACAGTGAACCTTATTCCACTATTCCAGTGCCTTGAAGCCGCTCAAAATATTGATGAAGATGCATCTGATAGCTCATTGAATACACAAAGCAGGCAGCACGCCAGCCAACATTCTTTAACCAATCCAAATCATCAGATAGGAATGGGTGGCTCACCACCCAGTTCGCCTGGATCCTCTGACTCATTATCTTCCCCAGCCAGTTGAAGAACACCCCACCCCTCACCACCGCCACGATATGAAGATATAGATTTACAGCAAATAGAAACAGAGGAGGAACTAGCAAATCTAATTGAAATTGTTAAAACCATGAATATAGAAAGCCGGCCCCAACTGATCAAACTTAGTAAAAATAGACAGTTTAAGCAACTATTATACAGAGTAAATGTAGCAATTAATATACTAGTCCCAGTTAACACAGACCTTACTGAACTTAATCAAATAAATTACGCTGCTGGTCTATACATACAACAGAAACTTGTCCCAAACTTTAGACCAAAGCCCCCCCAGTCAAAACCGTAAGTGTAAACCAAAACCTCCTCCCTGGAAAGTTAAATTAACTAAACAACTTACACAAGCCAGACGTGAACTGAACCAATTAAAACAATATTTCCAAACACCCCCACAACAAAGAAAACAAATAGGGGAAATAAAGAGAAAGTATAACTTGAGAGATAACCAACTACATGACAAGGCGCTGGAATTGGAAGGAAAAATCCCAGCCATAGCCAATACAATCAGGAATAAACAAAAGCAGATTGACATGAAAAACCATAACAAGCAATTTTCATCAAACCCTAGAGGCTTTTACCAAAATCTCATTAGAGAAAGAATAACAGTCCATGAACCACCAGATCAAACTCAGTTGGAGGCATACTGGAAAACTCGCTTTGAAACCCCTGAACAGCATAACCAGGATGCTGACTAGGTAAAGACCATCAGGGTAGCAAATGAGGGTAAACCGGAAATGGAGGAGTTATTTATAACGGAAGACAAGATAAGAAGGAAACTGGCAAAATTCTCCAACTTTAAAAAACCTGGCCTAGATAAGCTCCCAAATTTCTGGCTGAAACAGGTCACAGCATTACACCACCATTACATTGCCTCTTTTCACAGAATTTTGCAGGGAGAAGAAGAAACACCAGAATGGCTTACAAGTGGAGATACAACCCTCATCCCTAAGACTCGTGAGACAAATCTCTCAAATAAATACCGCCCAATCTGCTGTCTCACCACCACCTATAAACTATTTACAGGCCTAATTGTAGATAGTATATATGAACACTTGGATGCTGGAGACTATCTGGAGAAAGGACAAAAAGGATGTAGAAGAAACTGCTTTGGCACAAAGGATCAGTTGCTCATCAACAAAACTATCCTTGAAGACTGTAAGAAAAGAGGCAGAAACCTAAGTCTGGCATGGATAGACTATCAGAAGCCATTTGATAGTGTCCCACACTCCTGGATTTTGGAATGTCTGAAGCTGTACAAAATCCATCCTACCATTATTAGCACTTTAACAAACCAGATTGCAAAATGGAGAACAAACATCAATCTCACTCATGAAAATGGAAAAATATCCATCCCCCATGTCAAGATTATGAGGGGTATATTCCAGGGGGACAGCTTATCACCCTTGCTATTCTGTCTCACCCTGGAACCCTAGCAAACTACTTAGCAATAACAACAAGGGCTACAACCTCAGTCAAACTAGACGAAGAAATTCAGACAGTGTTCTGGACCATCTCCTGTTTGTGGATGATTTGAAGCTGTATGCAGACTCTGACCAAAACCTAGAATGCCTACTACAGATCGTCCATACTTACTCCGGTGACATAAAAATGAAGTTTGGATTGGATAAGTGTGCTAAGTGTACACTTAGAGGAGGCAGGAAAATACAAACCCATAACATCAATTTAGGAAGAGACACTGAGATTAAAGACTTGGAAGAGGATAGTTCCTACAAATACCTTGGGATAGAAGAAAGTGGTAATATAGAACACCGGCAAATGCGAAAGAAAATCAGTGGAGAGTATGTACGAAGACTAAAAAAGATCTGCAAGACCCAACTTACATCAAAGAACAAAATAACAGGTATAAATCAACTCTCCATCCCTGTTGTCAATTATAATATAGGTATCATAGACTAGCCGCAATCAGAACTAAACAAACTAGATGTTGAGACCAGAAAAATCCTCACTCTAAACAGAACAACATACCGGAACCAGTGTCTTCCCAGATTGTACCTACCAAGGAAACTGGGAGGAATGGGATTGACTGAGGTTAACCAGCTGCACCGATCATCGACCATCAGCATTGGGCAGTATCTGAGGAGTTCGAGTAGCCCTACAATAGCTCTGGTCTGTTTAAGGAGAAAAATTCTGCAATATGAGGAAAGAGCGACTAATAATGGGTGCCCAAGATCTTGCACTCCTAACAAATGCATTTAAAAAAATGGCTGGACTAAGTAATAACGACAGGTGTAGATTCTGTCATGTTGAGGTGGAAAGTGTTGGCCATCTAATATCAGGATGTAGGGTGCTCATGGCAGATGGGTACTATACAGCCAGACACAATAAAATTTGCAAATATATCCACTGGAAGATCATGACAGCATTAGAATTAGAATGCAGTAAAAATGTATGGGACCATACACCTGCACCAGTCACTGGAAATAACCATTACACTATATACTATGACACAGTAATTCCAACTGTCACTTTTATAGACAACTCCGCAGTAAAACCAGACATAGTAGTGTGAGACAAGAGGGAAAGGGGTGCCTTACTTATTGAGGTCAGTGTCCCAAATGACTACGGCCTTAATAGAGCGGAAAGGGAGAAAATCACCAAATACCAGGTGCTTATCTACGACATAAAGAGAAACTGGAGATTGAAAGAAGCTGCCATTCTTCCCATCATAGTTGGGGCAACCAAATTACCTGAATTCAATTCCAGGACAGCCCCAGGCCATAGAAATCCAAACAGGGGCATTAAAGAACGGTCACCCTCCTTAAACGAACGCTAGGCCAAGTTCAGACATAGTTGAAGTGTTTGGCTTCGGGTGGAAGCCACACTTCCAGCTATAAAAAGTACCATAAAGAGTATAAACCAAAAGTGGACATTATGAAAAGAGGACAAACGATCGACTCAGAGGTATATATTGCTACCCTACAGAGACTCCAGAGATATATAAAGCGAGTTCGACCGGAGAGTAAACTGGAACACGTCCTTCTTTTGCACGATAATGCAAGGCCACACAACAGTTTACAAACGAGAGAGGCCATCACAAAAATGCGCTTGACTGTGTTACCCCACCCTCCATACAGCCTGGATCTGGCACCTTCAGACTTCCACTTGTTTGGGCCAATGAAGGATGCTATTCGTGGAAGAAAGTTTCAGAATGACGTTGAGGTTGTTGAGGAGGTTAAGAGGTGGGTCCAGCGGAATCCATCGGACTTTAACCAGCAAGGAATAAAGGCCCTTGTTTCGAGGTGGAGGAAAGCCGTAGAAAAGGACGGAGACTATGTGAAAAAATAAAAACTTGTAAAAAAGGTATGTAACTATTTGTGTACAAAATTTATGGAACTTACAAGGAAACTTAGAAAGAAAAAAAAAAGGTGGGGCAAAATATATTGAGTGGCCCTCGTATATATATATACACACTTCATAAGCACAACGTTTATTATATGTGGGAAGGACCCAGATTTCAGTTATATGCAAATACATTCATAATTGATAAATGTTTTGTCGGATGGCCGTAGGAAGAGAATTCAAAATAAAATTAAAAGATCGGCTCGCGACCCCAAATATGATCTTCGTAACCTGAAAGTTGGGAAGCCCTGTTTTACATATTCTCATTCCTTTCCTGTTCAACTCTCTAACGAAAGGGTTAATCGGTATTTTCAATCTTTCATCCACTCAACCGGTCAATTCTGGAACAATCTTCCTCAGTCCATCTTTCCCCCTGTCTGTGACCTCCAACCTTTCAAACGCAGAGTGCCCAGGCATCTCGAAAATCCTGGACCTTGATTTTGGCTCTCTTCTACTTCTATGAAACGGTGGGGGCGCGCTTTGGCGGGTTCTCTCCTTCCTGCATAAAAAAAATGCGCTGCACAGTATGCATTTCATGCCAGGGTTTGTCACTTTTATTTTCACAGTTGCATATGTACGTAACAGCAGATTCGTTTAGGCATAATTTGTTTTTCGTCACCTTCCTGATTTTTTACATTTACTCTGCGTTTTCATACTTTTAACCATATTTTTCTTTTCCACTTTGCTTTCTGTAGCAAATTGTCACTTTCTTTTCAAGATATGCGTCATATCGTAATTTATGACCTTTTTTATCCCTCCTCTCTTGCTCACATTTCGAACTACTCCGAGTGGCACTTACTTCGCCGAGTTATTTTATAATTATGTACGTACTACGTATATTACACTTACTTTCAGTTAATAAATTATCATGTACCGACGCTTCATAAACACTGATGTGCAAATAAAATTAACCATCAAGTTGTTATTTACTTATTTTAATGTTAATACAAAGCGAAAACAAAGAATGCACTCTAAATACTGGAAGAGGTTGTAGACACCACTCGACCAAGAAAGAACTCCAAGGGGGCAATGTTAGGCAGGATACAGGGAGTGCTGGAACTCCCGTTTCTCCTGTCACTGTCCTCCTTAGCTGATCTTTTTCCGTGTCTTACCTACCCTGTGAGCAATCCAGCATGCTCTCAAACACACGCTTCTCTCCCTGTTCTTCACTACACAAAGATACATCTTACACACACTACATAATCTATTCAAAATTACAAAAAGAGAAACAAAACATCCTTCTGGAGATTTCGGTTCTCTCTTTCTCCTTCTATTGGGTGGGGAAGCATTTGTGCGGGCGCTTTCCCTCGACCCCTCTTTGCTGCATAAAAAATTGTAGTAGACGTTTGGTTATATTTGATAATGCACTTAACTTTCTAAAATACAGTAAGTAGTAGCTATTCTGGAATGTTCACTAGATATTTCGGATCACCTGAAGATCAGGGCCCCCATATATTATTGTTTTCTGCTTTACAGTACCAAATATAATGATACTGTAAATTAAATTGAATGCCCGGTTAGGTCCACTGTACTCCCTTGCCGATTGGTTAGGTTAAGTCGTGATATTTTCTTTAGTTTTAACGAAGATATCATTTGTTAATTGAGGCTGGGGGCCTTGATCTTCAGGTGATCCGATATTTCAAATAGCTGAAAAAGATGCTTAAATGATTCAAACATATAAAGGCATAGAAATTAAACGTTTCATTTGTATAATAAGTTAGTTTTCTATTCTTTACCCCTGGACGGATACACATTATAGTTAAAAGTATTTTGAAATTATGACTCGGTTTATTTAGTATTCATATTTATAGGCTCTCTCGAAAAGAGGAGAAAACAATTATAATATTTGTGCATTTATTCATTGGTAAATCTCTAGGAGCGCTCCATTTTTCAATATTAAACATACACTCATAAAACATATACCATTTGAAAGCTCACATTTTTCTGAGTCTAAAAATGTAGTAATCCAAAAGTATCAATAGCAAATAAAAAGTAACTAGGTTTAAATATAAAACCCTATACCGATCAATTGTGATGCGTGATCTTTAAGGGGGCTCCGCCCCCGTACTCCCGAGACCTAAATTATACAAATGATAATGTAATAACATATTCACGCGTCAAACAATTAATTAAATCTAGTTACTTTTTATTTGCTATTGATACTTTTGTTGATTACTACATTTTTAGACTCAGAAAAATGTGAGCTTTCAAATGGTATATGTTTTATGAGTGTATGTTTAATATTGAAAAATGGAGCGCTCCTACAGATTATCCTATTCATTTTTTCCATGTAGACTTAAGTCTTCTAAATCCTTTATATGCATTTGTTAATTTTATTCATCTGGTAAACTCGTAACATTTTTTAAGATTAAGAACTAACCTGTGACCATGAGCCTAGCCTTAGATCTTGATATACAGTCGGCAATCTAGTTCAATCTCTAAGTTAGTCTATACTTGAGAAAAGACACAGATAAGTTAGAATGTGTTCAGGTTAGAGCAACCAAAATGAGTCCAGAACTGAGAAGTAAAAGCATTTGAAGAATGAAGGTCGGCTGAACTACATAGATATATATCCATTTGAAAAGCGTCGACTTAGAGAAGAGCTAATTGAGTATTTAAAATTATAAATTTCTTTGCTAATGTAAATTATAGCAATTATTTGATAGGGATACAGAATCAAATTACAAATAGTAGCTAATGGATATAAACAAAGTCAAACGATTTTAAGAGTAAGTCTTCGAAGCAATTCTTTTCATACAAACTTAAATTTAACCTTAACATTTCATTATTATATATTTTATTAAACACATCATTAAACATTTCAGATTGGGACAATTTAGATATTTCAGTTGACTAACTGAAATGTCTGACGTATTAGACATTTCAAAATTCACAGAACTCAGACAATGAAACGTCTAACGAAACGTTTACTTCTGTTTAGAGTGTGATTGTAACTGAAAACAACTTGTAGTCGCACAGGCTCCATACATTTGGAAACGCTTCTCTTGCAAAAGTAAATCAAGTTAAAGTGCTTGGCATCAAATTAAGAAATTAAATTTCAAAATTCACGTACAGCGTATCAATTCGAAAATGTCTAGATTTCTCTACATAATATTCAAAATAAAAAATCCCCCAAATTCTCTTCTTACATTGTATTATTCATTTATTCACCCACATTTACAATACTCCATTACACTATGAAGTAGTACAAAGAATTATACAAGATGTTCGTTAGAAGTAATCCATAAAAAATGTTTACGAACTCTTTCAAACAGTGAGTGAACAGACAACATCTCCAATATTCAAAGACTTGAATATACTGAAACTAAATGACTTAAATAAACTAACTATCGATAGCAATATGTACAAAGTTCCCATACTTCACTCATTCACCAGGCGATTACCCTTCATCAAACCAATCATAATTATAATATAAGACTTCCAACTGCTTTCATACAGAAACGAAATTATTCAATGCAAATTACAGGAAACACTCTCTTACAAAGGAGCAAACGTAAGGAACCCCATATCTATAAATTTCAGAGAGATTAATTTCGTTTCGCACATCACTAAAGCAACACTATTAATTCCTATAATTTACTGTATCCAAGTTGCATATACAGTATATATTGCCACCTGAAAATGCTATTAAACAAAACATTGCACTGCTTTTCCAATAAAAATTACATAAGCTTATAGTACAGTATATGTAAAATTCAGTCTTAACCCTTTAACGCCAGAATTTTTGTAGGGTTAAGTTATTAATGCGTGTATTTGAAACGCTACCAATTTGTATCGGTCGTCCATAAAGTGTTAAATCGGGTGCAGTCACAAATTATTTAAATTATATTTTGAAAGCTTCCATCATATTACATTGAATATGTAATGTGTCACATTTATTGTGTACCTTTTTTATTTCTCTTATTTTAATATTATCTCGCTTTTCATTTGTAATAACAGAAATAAATTTATTATTGGTATTATAATCACTTATTGTTTACCATTTCTATAAATTTCTATTCTTTCTAAAATTATTTCAATTTCGTTTGTAGTGATAGAAATTAATCGAATGCAATTTTGATTATCTTAATATTAGTCTACCAAAGTGAGCGTTTACCACTTTATCTTTACATTATTTATATTTATTTTCTTATTTCCTATTGTCAAGATTAAAATAAATCTCAAAACTTTTGTCTGAAAAGCTCTCGTGCTTCCCGACAACATATTCAGATAATAATACTTGGATTAGATTAGTTGCCCCTGAATACAAAATCGAATAGAAATGTCAATAGCATGAACTGTTTAATGTGATTACCTTATGTAATGTATTATTTTTCTGAATAAAGTTTTTGTTTGTTTGTTTGTTTTGAATTCAATTAGCTTCATAATTAGCTTCAATTAGCTTCATAATCCAAGTTCTTGGATTAACCTTCATTTGTTGAATTAAAGAAGTATTCAGTTAATGTTAATGAAATTAAACTAGTAAATAAGTTGATTTATCATATTTAAGTTTAGTAATGCAATTACATTTGTGAGTGCATTATGTTCTACAAATTTAATCTTTCATTACCTTTCACCTCATTACACGCATGAGATTGAAGAAAATTTTCTGCCCAGAGAAGGGTGCTTGGATTTGTAGCCAGGGGCGTCATGCAAAAAATATTTTGTGGGGCAGCCAGAGAAATAATTTTTAATCAGTTGTAAGAAATCAGTAATTCAGTGCTCTAACTATATTTTAAGAATAGGTAAAGTGAACAGTGTACGTATATAGGGTTAATTTATTTGAATTCTCTTATCTTTACGAAATATTGTTTCGTAAGTTTAAAAATTTTCCAGTAATTTTGGGGGGAGGGGGTTATGTACATTTCTTCTGGATGTTGTAAACTTTATATTACTTGGGGTGTGACAGCCCTCCGGTCCCGAGTCGTGGGATTCTAGAGAAATTGACTGCCAGTTCCTTTAGGTTCTCTCTCTCTCTTTGGGAGGGCGGGTGAAGTATGTTGTACAATCCTGTCCCGTGGGTTACTAGGACCCCATCCCATCCCTACTCTGTCCTTTTAGCTTACGTTAAGGATGTTCTCCTCTGACTGAAAAAAAAAAAAAACCCTTTTCTTTTAGTATTAAGTCTTTTTCACTTCTTTTACTATTAGGACCCTACTGCTACCTCATGCGTGGGAAGAGAGGCTTTTGAACCTCTATAAATAACGCCATTTAACGCTTATAGGTTGTGAGAGACGTAATGACCTGACCATCCCCCTGCGACCGTTCTTTGGTGACCAGTTGATGGTGATTTCTGTACTGCTCTGAGGTGAGAGAGCTTTACTGCCCAGCTGGCTGCCAGGACAGCGTAAAGTCTCGGGCGTAGCCTCTGGGTCTGGTAGGATATCCCTTGAACACTGGATTCTAAGAGTCTGGCCGCTTGTGAGTGACTAGTAAGACTTAGTAAGGGGCTTCATCTCGCTGTCGCTCCTGGCGGGAAATCCGTGACGCCTGCGTCGCGAGTGTTTGTCAGTTGGTAGCTGCGACACGTTTGGGACTGTCTGGCCCTGGGGAGACCTTTGGTTGGTGCGGCAGCAGCGAGAGGTGTAGTCTTCTGGAAGGGATGAACGTCATTTGCAAATAGGTGGATGCGTCTACGCGCGGGAAGAATTCAACCGCCCCCCCCTCCTCTTTTATATACTGGTCACAACGTTTTTGATAGTTTTCATTGCTGGAACGCTTTATCTTATTCAGAGTATTCAGAGTTCGAAAAAAAAAATAAGTTACAATGACTAGACCGCAGAAACTGAAGGCTGAATGTGCGAGGTGTGAAGTAAACCAGTGGGTGACGAACTTCAAAGAAGCCTGCTTCGCGAAGATCAACTACTTCAGCATGTGCCGCTTTTGCGAACTCGTGCGGTTTTACGAGAAGCTAGAGGAGAGGGTCCGGCGGCTTGAGTCGTCCAGACCGGCTGTTGGAGGTGCGGCAGTCACTGATGCGGCTGCGCCCTCCACCCCGGAGCTCATTGAGGATAGCTGCCATGGAAAGGCGGTCCAGCGATGGACTGGACAGGGCTCGGGACCATGGAGAAAGGGTAGAGGTGCAGCCGGGGACTAGGGTACAAAATCAGTGTGAAGAATCGCCAACGACCCACGTGGAATGCACGGAACCGCGGCGCAAGATGGAGGGCGTAAAGAAGGGGCTGATAGAGAAGGGTTGGAAGGGGCTGATAGAGAAGGGTGGGAAGGGGTCGATAGAGAAGGGTGGGAAGGGGCCGATAAAGAAAAAGGGTGGGAAGGGGCCTACTGATGACCCAAAGAAACCGAAGGCTGTAGCTGCCGGTCGGGGTGGGTCGGCTGGTGTAACTGCGTCTATGGGTGGCGACGGGTTTCGAAAGGTCTCGGGCAAGAAGGCTGCGAAGCCGAAGCCTGAGACCCCAGTTGCCCCTGTCAGGACCTCCAACCGCTTTAGTCTCCTGTGCTCGAAGGAGGAAGACACCGTTTTGATTGGGGACTCGCAGATCAGGGGCCAGGAGAAGTACTTTGCTTCTGCAAACCGGGATGGAAGGAAGGTAAGGTGCTTACCTGGGCGGGGAACGGCGCACTTAAGGAAGGAGGTAGAGAAGGTGCACGTGGCTAGTCGGAGGACTGCGATCGTTGTCCACGCTGGTGGCGACGACCTCTTCCTCAAAGGCGGTAGGGTAGGTCTTACAGAAGGGATCATGTCTCTTGCGGATGATCTAAAACTGAAGACAGACAGGGGAATGTTAATGAGTATTTTACCATGAATGAATGCCAGTGACCACGCGCTCAATAAGGTCATTGGCATCAACGAGAGGGTGCAAGACTTGTGCGTCCCGCTGGGCTTGAGGTTTATTGACCCCTTCGACGCATTTTCGGGTAGGTGGGACCTTTACCAGAGGGATGGTGTCCACCTCAGTTACAAGGGTAAAGGTGTGCTAGGCGCGCTGCTCGACCGGCACCTATACAGAATGGTGAGGTCGAGTCCGGGGAGAGATAGATGATGGGCCCCCACCGGGGAGGGATGATGATGAGCCGGTGGCGGACGTACTTTCAACTGAAGGGTGCGTCCAGATACAGGTGGGTGACCCTCCTTCCACGTTGGAGGGGGCTCAGGCTCCTGCGGAAGTTGCCCCCTCGTTAGTGAGGGGCTCTTCAACTCCCGACATCCCTGGCTGTTCGGGAAACGGGTCGTACTAGGGGGCGGTCAGAATAGGGAAGGCTCCCTCGTGCAATGCTTTTTAATGCTAGAAGGATTAGGAACAAGTTTTGCGAGCTACGGGCGCTCTTAGCATCAGAATACCAGGATATCGTTGCTATCACCGAGTCCTGGATTCATACTGATCGTAGGGACTACGTTGGGGAGTTCGAAATTCCCGGGTATAGGATGTTTCGCAAAGACCGCACCCGTGGGGAGGGGGGTTTGATACTAATATACGTCAGGGACACGTTGAGTCCGGTTGACTGCCAGTTCCGGTCGGAACGGGAGCTGCTTGGCGTCGATCTGAATGTGGGAGGGACGAGCTATAGGTTAATCTTGGTGTACAGACCTCCGCATCTCCTCCTCGAGGAGGATACAGCCCTGTACACCGAACTCAGTAGCTTGCTAGGGGATAGGGTGTGTGTAGTTTTAGGAGACTTCAACTGTCGCGGCATAAAGTGGGAAGACAGGACTGCTGATGCTGAAGGGAGGAGGCTAGTTGACTTTGCTGATGAGAACTTCCTCACTTAGTGGGTCATTGAGCCTACACGAGGCGAAAGCGTTCTAGACTTAGTATTCACGACCGAAGACAACCTCGTCACTGGCCTCACCGTTGACGAATCGTTGGGCGGGAGTGATCACGGTCTGATTAGGTTCCGTGTGTGCGTCCGTCCCTCGGGTGAAGCGTAGTAACTCGAGAGGCAGTAAGCTCGATCTCCGGCGGGCGGACTTTGTTAGCCTCAGGGATAGAGTAGGTGAGATGGGGTTAGAGGTCGGCGGCGATGTTGAGGGAGTGTGGAGTGCATTCCGGGACGAGTTTACGGTGCTGCAGTCTGCTGCCATACCCTCAAAACCGGTCACTCCTGCTTCAACGCAGCCTAAGTGGTTCAATCGTGACATCGCTTCAGCTATCCGAAATAGGAAAGTAGCGTATAGGAGGGCGAAGGCCAGTCGTTCCCATGAGAACACTGAAGCGTATGTCCGCCTGTGTAGGGAAGTGAAGGCGAAAGTTAGACTAGCGAAACGCAACGAAGAACTACGGTTGGCAAGCCTCTGCAAAGGGAACCCTAAGGAGTTCTTCAGTTATGTTAATAGTAGAAAGCCCATGGTCCGTTAAAGGACCGAAGCGGCGTTCTGCGGACCTCCGACGCGGACATCGCCAATGTGCTTAATGAGTACTTTGCGGGAGTGTTCACCAGGGAGGACACCCGCATCATCCCCGAGCCAGGTGTCAGGCACGAAGGTGCTGGCTTGGCTAGTGTTCGATGTACCGCGACAGTCGTTGCCGATAGAATAGACAAACTGAGCGCGTTTAAGGCTCATGGGCCAGACCAGTTTCTCCCCAGAGTGTTACGGGAGGTGCGCGACCAGGTGGCTCCCCACCTGGCTACAGTCTTCAACAAATCGTTGGAGACGGGCCAGGTGCCTAGTGACTGGAGGGAAGCCAACGTGACCCCTATCTTTAAGAAAGGGGATCACGAAAGTCCAGGGAACTATCGTCCCATTAGTCTCACTTCAGTTGTAGGTAAATTATTATTAGAGGGATAATAGCGGATAGGATCGTTGACCATTTGGATTCGTAGAAGCTGCTTGGGGACTCCCAACATGGGTTTAGATGGCATAGGTCGTGTCTCACCAACTTGCTCGAGTTTTTCCACGTCATGTTGAGTGAATATGATAAGAGCAGGGCGATTGATATACTTTATCTCGACTTTCAGAAAGCCTTTGATAAGGTACCTCACCGCCGGCTAATGGCGAAAGTGCGCGCGCTGGGTATCGGTGGGGAAGTAGGTGGATTGAAAACTGGCTGAAGAATAGGCGGCAGAGGGTTGTAATTAAAGGGGCTAGTTCGGGTTGGGCCTCGGTCACTAGTGGGGTTCCTCAGGGTTCCGTTTTGGGGCCGCTGTTGTTTATCATTTACATAAATGATATAGACGGTGGCATCGTCAGTCGGATCGCCAAATTCGCTGATGACACCAAGCTTGGGGCCAATGTTGGGACGCCGGAGCGATCGACAACTGCGTGCGGACCTAGGTAGGATAGGAGAGTGGTCCGAAAAATGGCAAATGCCGTTTAACTTGGGTAAATGCAAGGTGATGCACATTGGCTACGCCAATCCCAAGTCGGACTACTCGATGTTGGGGAGTAATATCGAGGCGACTGATTTGGAAAAGGACTTGGGTGTGCTAATTAGCAGCGACCTTAAGTTTACAAACAGTGCGTGAGGTGGAAAAGAAAGCCCAGAAGCTGTTGGGTTATATCAGGAGGCAATTTCAGTTTCGGAACAAGGAGATTGTGCTCTCTGTACAATTCCCTGGTTCGGCCGCACCTGGAGTATGCTGTGCAGTTCTGGTCGCCCACCCTCAGGAAAGATATTGAGAGGCTGGAGCGAGTGCAGGCGAGGGCCACAAATTAATCCCTTCCGTTAGGCATATGGGCTACAATCGACGGTTACGCGCCCTGAACTTGTTTTCGCTGGAAACTCGGAGGCTGCGCGGTCAACTGATCGAGGTTTTCAAGCTCTTACGCGGGTTCAACGATATCGATTTTAGAAGCATGTTTAGTTTAAATGATAACCCAACTCGCAACAATGGTTGGAAGTTGGATTTGAAACGGTTTAGGACTAGTGTGTGTGGGAATTACTCTACGTATAAGATCTGTGACACGTGGAACAGGTTACCTTCAGAAGTTATGAACAATTCCTCTGTGGATCAGTTCAAGGAAAGGTTAGACCAAATCTTGCACACTATTTGAGGGTGTAGAAAAATTTCCCTGGCACCCTTTACCATTAGTACCTGCTCGGTATGGGCCGCAAGGCCTTTTGAGGTACTACTTTTCCTTGTAACTCCTTGTAACGTCTATGGGCATGACGCCTCTGATTGTAGCAACCAAATTATTTGCCAACGAAATCAGATAGTTAATCCAACCATTTAAGTTTGTTACCAGGAAAAAAGTATGGTTTGTGGAATGACTAATGCATGGCTGAATTAACTATATGGATTAGAGCAGTGATGCACAAACCTTGGCCCGCGGGCCAAATGTGGTCCCCACGGGTCTTTTCAATTCACATTTTTCACATGAAAAGGGTAGCTACCCAAAGAAAAATCTGAAATATTACCCCTGGTTATAAAAATACATATTTATAAAAAATAGAATATCTATATATCTGGCCCCTACATATAAAACAGATGGTTGGTTTGGCCCTCACATCAAAAAAGTTTGTGCACCACTGGATTAGAGTGCCATTTTTAATAAATGTTTGAAATTTTGAGGTGCAATATTCTCATGTGGTTATCCCTGCTACTTTATTGATGAATATGAAGTTTTAACCCATTCTGAAAATATTTGTCCCCGGACCGGGGGCATTGAAATTTTGACCAAAGCCTGTGACGTCATCAGACCGATTTTTCATATGTATTTGGCCATAAAATCTTTATTAACCGATTCGAATGATTCTGGTGTCAATTGATGCAGAATTGGAAATACTTTCTTGTTCATACCAAAACAGTAGCTTTTACTACAAATGTTTGGTCGAAAACTCGGGTAATCTATAAAAATTAGACAAATTTGGTGCAATACAGGAGACATTGTGGGTGTGACCGCCACCCGGAAGCATCATCTCAGATCGGCTTCGCGGCAATGGGCCCATCTGAAAAGCATAATAATAAGAAATAGACTTATTCCGATGGGTGGGAACAATTTTGAACATGTAAAAGTTGAAATAAACCTTTCACAGAAACGGAATGAAAAGTCAAAATTGTCAATGACATGATCAAAACCCCATTTTTTTTTTTAAAGCATACAAAAGTAATATAAAAAACATTCCTTTGAACTCTTCTTGCCAGTTTATTGCCAATTTGGTTGCCGTCAAAGACCCTGAAAAAGGAGAAATTGTTAATAATAATTCATAATATTAACCCAGATTAAATACTGAAAATATTTTAATGCATGAAACAGTATATAGAACACTCGCCTTTTATTTTTTCAAGTAGTTTCGCAAACTGCTCTTCTTGTAGATGTCTGGAAGAAGGCGTCTTTCATTTTCAACAAGTTGAGGGAGGAAATGGCGTTGCTGTTCATTAATGGTGAGGCTCTTGGCATAATCTTCAATAAGTCTCAACCCCCTTTCAGCCGTATCGTTTGTTACCTTCATGTCTCGCACGTAAGAAGCTAAGTGAATATAGTCCTCGTGTTTCTCCCATTCTTCTACTGGTCTTCTCAACCAATCCCAATTTGATTTAAAGAACCTCAGAAACTGCCATGTTTTGGACCAGCAAGGTCGGAAAGCTTGGTTCCTTCCCTGAGTACAGGGAAGACTGGATGGCCAGTTTTCATTTCATAAATATTTTTCTCTGATTTTTTAAGGCATTGGCAATCTTAGCCTTCTCTGCATTGTTGACCTTGTGTGAAAATAAGGAGAATGGTATCACTTCTTCCACAAAGTACCACATTTGCCTATCAAGGGCTTTAGGACCTGCACCTGCCACTTCACTGTTATATTTTCCATAGGTTTTCAGATCGTGATATAAGCTTAAATCATCAAAAGAAGAATCTGCGGCGTTGTCTGAATGTAGCCATGCTTTAGCGTAAAACAATGCATTAAAAAGACATATCTGCTCAAGCATTTTCATCATATTCTCATCTTAGCCAGCCTGGTATCCAAAAGCATACATTTTATAGGTATATAGGATTGCAGACATCCATCGTGCACGATGAGCTGCTTCTGGACGGAGCCAACGCATTCCTTTTGGGGGTACTTCACCTAAAATTTGGATTGTCAACTCAGCGCATTCTCGATAATCACCACGTTTGAATGCATTCTCAGTCAGCAAATCGGTTAATGCATCTAAGACTTCTTGCCGTTTAGACCTTAGCTTTCTGTCCTTGATTTTCAGTGTTCTGAAATCTTTTATGCTTGTGTCAATGCCTTGCCACTTTTCCTCTTGGAACTCTTTGAAAATTTTATAATCTGGTGAAGTGCTTCCTCCAAATATTTCTACAAACACACTGTTGAGTATCTGCTCATATAGGTGATGCCGACAAGCAAGCCACGCTACTTTCCTACATAGATATTCTTCAAGTCTCTTACAGGCTCCAGTATGGCGCCCTGAGTTGGAGCTTGTAGTGTCAAAAAGAAACCCAATAACATGGCGCTCTAAGTTCCACTTTTTTATCATATCAAAAGTTTCAGTAGCCTGCGACTTGCCACTAGTATTTGGGATTTCAGGAACAGCTAACAGCTTGCCCTCTTTGGCATCTGGGGCACCCGATATCAGCACGACAAGTCTTTCCGATTTGCCTCCTGCTTTATCTGTTATCAACTTACTGTCCCAGTGGATGACCGAGAAAGGTGGGGCAATAAAATCCTCTTTTATTTGTCTTGATGCTTGATCTCGAACCATCTCTGCTGCACGCTTGGCAGAACTTTTAGATAAGGCCAGCTTGCTTAGATTCATTCCACAAGCAGAGGCTACTGCTGCCGTCATTGCTGTCCTCTGTCCCAAAGAGATGTCAAGGCGATCTGCCATGGAGGATACGTTTCGGAACGAAAAATTTTCTGTCTTTTGGGTGTGTTTTTAGGAACGGTGAATTCGTCATCGTTATCGTTGTCACTGCTGGACGTCGATGAAGAATAATTGGCTTTCGATGGCGTTTCAAGTGCTTGGAATTTCTGCAGTGTCCTTTCTTTTTCTTCGCTTTCAAATTTTTTGTAACTTTCCTTTCGTGTTATGTTTTTCACTACTTTTTTCTCGTAATTTTTATCAACATTTCCCAGAAAATATCTTCTCTCTGTCCTTTGATCTTCGAAAAATGTTATGTCTATCATTTTTTGATTTTCGTCTTTAACCTTGTCTTTTTTATCTTATCTAAGGCGTCACTGGCCGCGATATCAAATAATTTCGCTAACTTACTTAGAAAGTCTTTTTGTTTTTTCTCAAAATTAGGTTTACCTCTGTTACGAACTAGTGAAGAACGCTCTTTTATCAAATCTTTGAGTTTGGTTTTAGGCAGAGGATTCTTTACTACATTTTTGGTAGGTATGCTTGCCATATCCCAGACGACCTTCACTTTCCTCAAAGCAATCGCAATCACTTCATCCTGAGAAGCATTTTGGTATTCTCCTCTAGTTAAATAAATAAAATGCTTCAACACATCACCATTGGATGGCAACACACTGCCTTTACCACTTTTTATGTCGGTCAAAATTTTTCCAATAATAAGATCACTGGAATCATTACTGACATTTACTTCACTTCGTCTTAGCGAATAAGCATTATTATCCATAGTCTGAAAAGACGTACAATAAAAGATCTGAAAAGAAATACAAAAACATTAATAATAAAAATGCATTAATAACTACTAATAACAATTAATATTAATAAGTACAATAACATTAATAACTAAAGAACTTTAAATTCTGAATCAATTAACACGAGAATCATTCGAATCGGTAAATAAATAAAGATTTTATGGTCAAATACATATGAAAAATCGGTCTGATGCCGTCACAGGTCGGGGTCAAAATTTCAATGCCCTCGATCCGGGGTCAAATATTTTCAGAATGGGTTAAAACCTCATATTCGCCAATAAAGTAGCAGGGATCACCACATGAGAATATTGCGGTACTAGGACAGTTTGCCTACGGACAGTTTGCCTACGGACAGTTTGCCTACGGACAGTTTGCCTACGGACAATTTGCCTACGGACAGTTTGCCTACGGACAGTTTGCCTACTGGACATTATGCCTATGGACACCATGCCTACCGGACATTATGTCTAACGGACATGATGCCTAAAGGACGACACGCCTAACAGACGCAGCTTATTGAGGCATCGATTTTCCATTCTATTTCATTCTATTTCATTTTATTTCATTTCATATATTTAATTTTATTTTAATTACGCAATCGGTCTACAAGTCGACACAGAGTTGGGTGTGTAATGGCGACTCGTAGGTCGAAGGCTCTGTGCCAGCCCTCTATCGAGTTGTTGCGGAAAAAGGCCGTCTTCTTGTCCTCGCTGCAGAATTCCAATCCACGTAGCCTCGAAATAGGTTAGAAAGTCTTCCAAGATCTCGTCCGTTTCCTCGTCAAAAACAGCCGTAAATCGTTCAAACGTGTTGCTAACATCTTGAAGAGGAACAAAAGCAACTAACCTACCTAAACCTAAACCTACCTTAACCTAACCTTACCTTACCTAACCTTACCTAACCTACCTAACCTGAATTAATTCTTTTGCATGAATCTGAAGTTAAATAAGTTAAATAAGTTAAATAAGTTAAATAAGGTAAGGATAAATATACCACAGTTGTTCACTATATAATAAAAAAAATTAAGAAAATATTCTCGTCATGAAAGAGTGTAGATGCGAAATGTCCTTTAGGCATCATGTCCGTTAGGCATCATGTCCGTTAGACATAATGTCCGGTAGGCCTGGTGTCCATAGGCATGGTGTCCATAGGCATAATGTCCAGTAGGCAAACTGTCCGTAGGCAAACTGTCCGTAGGCAAACTGTCCGGCCACGGAATATTGCACCTCAAAATTTCAAACTTTTATTAAAAGTGGCACACTCTAATATGGATTGGTCTGCAAAAATGTGGACCATTTCTTTTGGGTGTTGTAATAATTATTTATTATTCTTTGTGTGGCGTTAACCAGAATAAAATCACCAACGTGATCGTTAGGTGTTAAAAAGTTAAGTAAGTAAGTTTAATTTAGTTCAGTAGCTTTAAGTGAATCCGATTTAAGGAAGCGTACGTGCCCATTATTTTTCTTTGTAAAACTAATCCTTAAATTAATATATTAAGGCTGCTAATTCCAAAATTAATTGAAATTAATCGTCTCGCCAATAAAAAACATCGTAATCGTCAGTGGAACCATACATATAAAACGCATAACTAAAGACCAATATTTATGAAGGGTAATGTTTTACCATTGATGAATTCAAGAAAATTTAGTCGCAATAATAATAATAATAATAATAATAGTGATAAAATAGTTCATCGTTCATGAATCCCCCACAGTTTGAGGAAAATCCATGAGAAGAAATTATTTATCCAGATGCTTTTTCAATATCTTTGAGTACAGTCTGTATCTTTCACGGTATGTTTCGGTTTATCAATTCAAAGATGTTTTATTTCACGCCTTGCTCACTCAGATAATCCTCTGATCTGTAACTGCGAGATATACTGGCTTTACCTGTGGCTAGTTGACCCGATGAATGCGGACAACGTGGAGTCCACGGACGACCACCG
>JAJOZX010004785.1:330000-377348 GCA_023014485.1 Bathynomus jamesi
TATATATATACACACACACACGCACACATATATATATATATCTATATATATACACACACACACACACACACACACACACACATATATATATATATATATATATATATATATATATATATATATATATATATATATATAGCAATACCAATAGTGCACGACATCATATGTATATATATTATATATATCTAAAATAAAGTATAGGAATATTATAACTACAAATTTGCACGATCAGCTCCACAAATATTTATAATTGGTGTGCACGGAAAGAATCTGCTATATGAAAAACGGCATTTTATACCTGGCTTGGTTTATTTGGCTTAGATTTAATGTTAATGAACTTCAAATATATATACTTTACATTTAAATACATAATGACTATATATATATATATGAAAATTATTTCACAAAAGTAACACGTGAAAAATATTTATGATGAATAAAACCACGAAGGAAAAGAAACACAGAATGGTGCTCAAGCGCTTTCGTCTAATGACATCCTCAGGAACACTGAAGTACATAAAGAGTTACAGCCTATATATAGGTTACAGAAAAAAAAATATATATATATATATACACATACATACATATACAATAAACGGAGAAATGAAATTTAAAAAAAAAAATTATTAGAAATTAAAAGATTGTGGGAGGGCATACAACTTTGTAAGGAAACACTATCGATTTTTAGCACAAGATCAAACTACCGATTTTTAGCACAAGATTAAATTAATTGTTTCCAACCAATGTTATAAAAAAAAAAAAATACAAATTTATACTGGAAATCTGCCCGGGTTTTATCACTCTACCCATCTTGTATATAAAAATAAATTGAAAAATAAAAGTTATTAGAGTGGCATACAAGTTTACCAAAGATTTAGCGTTCTACCCTTCTTATCTAAATCTTTTCTGAAGGAATTCAAAACAACAGGATCGAGTTGAAAAAGACCTTTGCTTATGTTGAAGTTATTTGTAAGTTGGATAATGGCAGACTCAAGAATATTTCTATAAACAATGTTGTTTGAGTGAAATAAAACTGAAGCATTATTCCAATCAATACAGTGGGATAACTCTGACAAATGGACAAAAAGGGCACTGGACGACTGTCCTGTTCTAACGGAATATTGATGCTGTTTTATACGTGTGTGCAAATCCTTTCCCGTCTGACCTATGTAAAAGGAATCACATTGTTTTCAACCAATTTTATAGATAATGCCTGAAT
This sequence comes from Bathynomus jamesi, assembly GCA_023014485.1. Taxonomy (NCBI): domain Eukaryota; kingdom Metazoa; phylum Arthropoda; class Malacostraca; order Isopoda; family Cirolanidae; genus Bathynomus; species Bathynomus jamesi. The sequence continues at coordinate 331,220 of JAJOZX010004785.1, forward strand.
TATTGGTAGGGCTATTTTTTACTACGATATTTTTCACAATATTGTTATATGAAAATACTATATTAATATCCAAAAGTTTAAGTACATTAGCAATGCCTAAAAAGCCCGTGAAAAATGGAAGTACTAAAATATTTTTTGACAAAGTACGAGTGTTATTATTGCCCCGATAGAAAGTTCGTTTTGCCTTGTTGAGACAAGATTCCATAAACGCAGATGGATAACATAGATCACTTCCAATACCATTGATTTTTTCTAATTCGTCATCGATGCATTCCGGACTGGCGATCCTAAGGGCGCGGAGAAACATTGAAGAAAAAATGGCCTTCTTAGTGGGGGTGTCATGTCCCGAGTAAAAGTGTACGTAGGACAAATTGTTTGTTTTTTCCGATAGATACTGAACTTTAAACCTGGGCTTTCCCTATGTACCCGCACATCCAAAAACGGAATTGAATTGTCTTGTTCCACTTCTAAAGTAAACTTAATGGAGGGGACTTGATCATTTAACTGAAGGAGGAAGTTATCCAGGTCACGATTCATGGGCCAGATACACAAAATATCGTCGACGTACCGCAACAAAGGGATGCCAACCCCCAGGATTCTCGGAATGTAAGTAATTTCGAAAAACTCCATATAAATATTGGAGAGGAGGGGCGACAAGGGGTTGCCCATGGCCATCCCAAAAACTTGTTGATAATACTCGTTATTGAAAGTGAATTTACAGTCTTTGATGTAAAAAATTCCATGGATCTTACTGAAAAATTGAATAATGCACGTACTGAAACTAACGATAGATTGATCAGTTTTGACGTTTGTTCATTGTTTACAAACGTGCCGATTGATGATATGCTTGACTTTCTCTCCCAAGAATTATATAAGTATGACCTGCCACTACCTTCACACATTGTTTGGAACTTATTAAGCTTTGCATCAAAGACTAAATTCACTTTCAATAACGAGTATTATCAACAAGTTTTTGGGATGGCCATGGGCAACCCCTTGTCGCCCCTCCTCTCCAATATTTATATGGAGTTTTTCGAAATTACTTACATTCCGAGAATCCTGGGGGTTGGCATCCCTTGGTTGCGGTACGTCGACGATATTTTGTGTATCTGGCCCATGAATCGTGACCTGGATAACTTCCTCCTTCAGTTAAATGATCAAGTCCCCTCCATTTAGTTTACTTTAGAAGTGGAACAAGACAATTCAATTCCGTTTTTGGATGTGCGGGTACATAGGGAAAGCCCAAGTTTTAAATTCAGTATCTATCGGAAAAAAACAAACAATTTGTCCTACGTACACTTTTACTCGGGACATGACACCCCCACTAAGAAGGCCATTTTTTTCTTCAATGTTTCTCCGCGCCCTTAGGATCGCCAGTCCGGAATACATCGATGCCGAATTAGAAAAAATCAACGGTATTGGAAGTGATCTGTGTTATCCATCTGCGTTTATGGAATCTTGTCTCAACAAGGCAAAACGAACTTTCTATCGGGGCAATAATAACACTCGTACTTTGTCAAAAAATATTTTAGTACTTCCATTTTTCCCGGGCTTTTTAGGCATTGCTAATGTACTTAAACTTTTGGATATTAATGTAATATTTTCATATAACAATATTGTGAAAAATATCGTAGTAAAAAATAGCCCTACCAATAATTCAGGCATTATCTATAAAATTGGTTGTAAACAATGTGATTCCTTTTACATAGGTCAGACGGGAAACGATTTGCACACACGTATAAAACAGTATCAATATTCCGTTAGAACAGGACAGTCGTCCAGTGCCCTTTTTGTCCATTTGTCAGAGTTATCCCAATGTATTGATTGGAATAATGCTTCAGTTTTATTTCACTCTAGCAACATTGTTAATAGAAATATTCTTGAGTCTGCCATTATCCAACTTACAAATAACTTCAACATAAGCAAAGGTCTTTTTCAACTCGATCCTGTTGTTTTGAATTCCTTCAGAAAAGATTTAGACAAGAAGGGTAGAACGCTAAATCTTTGGTAAACTTGTATGCCACTCTAATAACTTTATTTTTCAATTTATTTTTATATACAAGATGGGTAGAGTGATAAAATCCTGGCAGATTTCCAGTATAAATTTGTATTTTTTTTTTTTTATAACATTGGTTGGAAACAATTAATTTAATCTTGTGCTAAAAATCGGTAGTTTGATCTTGTGCTAAAAATCGATAGTGTTTCCTTACAAAGTTGTATGCCCCTCCCACAATCTTTTAATTTCTAATAATTTTTTTTTTTTAATTTCATTTCTCCGTTTATTGTATATATATATTTTTTTTTTCTGTAACCTATATATAGGCTGTAACTCTTTATGTACTTCAGTGTTCCTGAGGATGTCATTAGACGAAAGCGCTTGAGCACCATTCTGTGTTTCTTTTCCTTCGTGGTTTTATTGATCATATATATATATATATATATATATATATATATATATATAGTTTATATACTTTTATTTCCATCATATATAGAAAGTTTCCAGTTTCTTTCCATATATATATATATATATATATATATATATATATATATATATATATATATATATATATGGGATAAATTTCACAATTAAACACGTGAAATGAATGAATGATGCAAACCCTCAAGGAAAAAGAAAAATGATTCCAAGACCTTTCGTGTATTCAGAAGTACACCTCGTATACCCCTGACGAGGTGTACGTCTGCATACAGGAAAGGCCTTGGAATCATTTTTCTTTTTCCCTGTGGGTTTGCATCATTCATTCATTTCACGTGTTTAATTGTGAAATTCATCATATATATATATATATATATATATATATATATATATATATATATATATATATATATCCGTTTTGTTTATTATTTACTTTTCTTATTTTAGTTCGTTTGAGTTAAATTGAATTTTGGGTTATTACTTTGCTAGAGATTGTTCATTTCTAGTTTAAATTTGCTTTTAAGTCTCTATTCATTGAGTTAAATCGAAGAAAATGAAAATGTATCAGTAAATATGATGATATTTTTAGTTGTTTTTCATTTTTACTTAATTTTTTTCTATACTCTATTTTCATGTTATGTTCAATCGTATAATACTATTTAAGTTTACGTTTTTGTAACTTTATTTATTTATTTATTTATTTAGTTTTATGTCCGATGGAAAGAAAAGGGGATTTAAAAAATTCCTTTTACGAAATTTTTGAATTCTGAAAAATTTCTATTATCTCAGTCATCAAAATTCCTAAAATTTATTATTATTATTATTATTATTATTGTAAATTGATGACATTTGCCGTTTGGCTCGTATATGTTGTTGAAATAAATTTAAAATTTTTATACAGTAAGTAAGTATATAGAATAAATGTTTAATTTTTAATACGGAAATATGGCAACTTTTGCAAAAAAACTTCACTTTTTTCTACGTGAAGGTCAACATATGAAAATAAAAACCCACTCTAATAGACAGAAATAAACTCTGTCTATTAGAGTGGGTTTTTATTTTCATGGCAACTTTTGTTTTTATCAGAATTCAAAAATTATTTTGCTTTTAAAATAGTGCATTATTATTATTTAATACAAATAATTTTTTTTTTTTTAAATTACTAAAGTGTCACAAATGAGAAAACTGTAAATCAGTCTCCATTTAACATTCGACAATATATTATTATTACTAATTATAATATTTTAACATTAATGCATAAAAATGTATCACGAATTAAAATCACGAAACACATTTACAACACGAGAAAATTACATCTCAAGTTCTAATTCTAGGCCAAGCCAAGATCCATTTAGATTGAGTTAAAGAAAATGTAATTTGAGAGAGAAATTACTAAAATTTATTGGATTTTTCAAACTAATTATTTACATTTTCTTAAGTTTTAAAAATTCACTAAATTCTTAAAAATTAATTAAAAATATCTTAAGATCAAATATTATAAGTGCTTTACCCCCAGTTCCAAGCTTTTACTCGCGTCTGAGGAGGGCTAACTAAATGTTTATATGTAAAGAATTTAAACACTTTCATTTCTATATGTCATTAATATCAATATTTATTATTATTATTATTATTATTATCATTATTATCATTATTATCACTATCACTACTTTCATTACTATTTTTATTATCACTTTCCTAATTCTCTTTTTTATACACCTTGTATGAAATATATTTCATTTACATACATATTTATTATTATTATTATTATTATGATTATAATTATTATTATTATAATTATTATTATTTAACTGAGTACTATCCCTAGAGTAAATGTCTTATCTTTAGATCATCGCATGATTCTTTATATCTTAGATTTATGCACAAAAGTATCATAATCTAGAGTAATCGAGATCAATCAATTTAAAGATATTTGGAGTAATTTAGAAGAAATCAGTCTAATCTAATTTTTGCTAGAAGTGAGTTTACTAGTTGAAATATGAGATGTCTCTCTTAGGAGTTACTTACTTTTCACTTTCGCTGAAACTCTTTGAAATAGAAAAGTTCAATAAAATTATTATTATTTATTATTATTATTATTATTATTATTATTATTATTATTACTTTACTTACAAGTATCTTTTTTAAAGAAAATTTTAACAAAAAGAAAAGAAACAGTTCACAACTCCATTTTTATACATAATTATTTCCATTCATTTTTTTCAATTCATTCCCACCCAAAAATAATATATATATATATATATATATATATATATATATATATATATATATATATATATATATATATATTATATATATATTTGTAATAATAATAATAATAATAATAATAATAATAAATACGTTTTAAATAAGTGGAATTCTATGGTTTTTCTGCCTTTCTTTACTAATACTTTTTATAGTTGTAGATTTAAAGGTTTATTACCCTTTACCGTTTCTCACTTATTCTCGACAAAATTTCTCAAATTTGTGTGTAATTATTTTTTAATATTATAGATTTATTCAGGTGAATAATAAGAAATGTTGGCGACGGATTAACTGCTCTTACAATACATATTTTGGTAGATTTTTATAATATATATATAATATATATATATATATATATATATATATATATATATATATATATATATATATATATATATATATATATATATATATATATATGTTTCGTTTTAATGACAATGGTACATTAATTTTCTCTTTAATTTCTTATTGTCTAGACTTTTGGTAAAAAATGCAGAATATTTCGTATATGGGTAATTCAGTACATTTTAAAACACTAAAAATAAGGTGCATATCCAGGGTGTTTTAAAATTACCTAGTAAACTTTTATGTGTGGCTCAGTGGTGGGACGTTGTGAACAATTTGTCAAGTTGAAGGAAAACACTTTGAGCATCTAAAATAAACAATTATTGTTTTTGTTTTTCTTATTGTGGCTGTAGTGGAAATAAAATATGTAAATATCGCATATTTTTCTGAAGATATTTTGCCTTCATATAAAAGTTTATCTCATAATTTTAAAACACAAAAGTTTAATAGCTAATTTCAGAACATCCTGTATATATATATAAATAAATATATATATATTTATATATATATCATAACTAATATGGTTAATTGAATTAAGACAAAATAAGAAAATTAAGCTAAATATAATTGATGTGGTTGGGTTGCATGTCACTCTCGCTGCTTCAGTTTATCAGTGCCTATTTAATGACATTCACTAATTTTACATAATTATAATAATTCCTTAGTTTTCTTTGTAACTACAATCCAGTATTTCAAAACAGTATAAGAAGTGGGACGCTTTTCATCATATTTATTGCCCAAGAAAAATTTACGCTACTTCATAAACCATAAATGAAAAAAATATGCTATTATTCATTTAGAAACTTATAAACAGGATCTCAATTTGCACAAACTAAGTAATTTAATACAATATTCCTCAAACATTTTAGCATTATTTTTTTTTCTTTACCAACGTGTTCATGATAAGTATTAGGAAGACTCGTATCGAATTACCCATCGAAAATATCTAAGTTGTCACTAAAGTACAGTAATGACAATAAGAATTAATTATTGTAGGTAGAAGAAAAATAATCGCATTATTTTTATTGCTATAGAAATAGCTAACACTATATTATGGACATTATAATAGTTATTTTTTTAAATACAATTATTATATTTAACCTACTACATTTAATTATATATATATTTTTATTTTTTCTTCTGAAAAATCTCCCAAAACAGTTTCCAGTAACTTAACTGCTCCTGAACTTGCTACTACTACTACTACTACTACCCCCCCACACCTCTTTGTGCCTTAACTTCCCCCCCCCCCCCGACCCATCCCATCAAAAAATAATTACCTTTACTATTTTTTGAATCTCTAAATATTCCCAAATATCCCTAAAATCTCTCTTAACTTTCCCGAGATCCTCCAACACTTACGATGATAATCTTAGTTATGACTGTCAAATAGACGCAGACCATCTATCATACGCAGTTGGAATAGAAAAAATAAATCTTTATTTTCGGGGGAGGAGAATTGAAAGTAATTTGAAAGTCATTATTGAAGTCAGAAAATCATTTTATGGATTCATTCATCTTAAACTGAATTAGATGTGTCTGCGTCTCCCTAGATGACAGCACCATCGTAAGAGGAATTATTCATATTTTGCTTGAACTATTATTTAAATCTTGTACTCTGCGAGTTGTGATGCTTTTATTTCGTATTTCATAGACTAATATTATATATATATATATAATATATATATATATATATATATATATATATATTCCTCAACACTTAAGCAGCCATCTATTAGTTTGAAATGTTAACTTTAATTATTCAACATCAGATATTATATATTTATATATATATCTAATAATTATCTGAGTAAGGGAACTACTTTAAATTTTCTTTTAATTTTAATATAAAGAGAGAGAGAGAGAGAGAGATAGAGTAGTTTATTTTATAATTGGTTTATATGATATACATATATAACTGTTGCTCCCCCTAGCTATAAGCCTTTAAATACCTCTGCGTATGATGAGTCGAGTGGATGTGAAGGGGGCGCAGAACCCCTAATTCGAGTGGTAGTAGAGGGCCCAGCCGGTGTCAGGGGAACCTTTAAAGTAGTATTGACCGCCCCCAAAAAGGACTGGGCCTGTAGTTATGGTAGGGGGGAGCGCAGCCCCAAACCTATCAAGGAATACGAGACAATCTCTGCTCCTACAGCCTTCTGAAAAACCTTTTACGAACGGCACGGAAAATAATGATGTAAACGGGCAGAATCAACCCCAACAGAACGTTTCGGGTAGTGCGATTCCGAATGAGAACCCTAAAAAGGTATACTCCTTATTCGACTAATGTGAAACATTCTGAAATAATACTTTGCGAAACGTTAGAAAGTCTTCCTTTGGCCACTCAATCACTTTAAATTTTAACTTTTATTTTAGTAGCCAGTTGTTTTCTTACAAAGAATTGCCAGATCGTGGGTTCCACTTTTTTCTTTTTACTGCATCGAGTGAACACGCTCTTTAATTAACAATGATCACTTAATTATAAACGTGGAATTTAAGTAAATTACTGATTAATTTTTATACTTCATACCCTGTGCATGGGCATCGGAATGACTAATACAGAGTTACCAAACCAACACTATATATATATATATATATATATATATATATATATATATATATATATATATATATATATATATATATATATATATATATATATATTGTCAAGTATGGATGCGCGTGAGTTTCCATAATGCAAAATTAGCCCCACTAGGTTCGAACCCGGAACCTCTCGTAGAAGTTGAGAGCGCTGATAACGCTACAAAAGGTAAAGTTAACACAACCTGGACATATTTTAACACATGCATAATTTTGCGTGTAAAGATGTTTTATGTGTTAATCCCTTGCACTCGAGCAAATGGCAGTTAATTTGGCAACGAACCTGACCTTCAACAAAATAAACAATTCGGGTGGAAAAGAAAACCAGCTATATATTATATATATATATATAATTATATAATATATATATATATATATAGATATATATATATATAATATTATATAGATATATATATATATATATATATATATATATATATAATATATTATTCACGTTATATTGCCTTAATTTAGACTTTCTGGTTTTTTATTATTATTATTATTATTATTATTATTATTATTATTATTTATTATTATTATTATGTTTGGAGAATTAAAACAACAGAATGATAAAACAGATAAAAATAATAAAAAAAAATTAATTAATTTAAAAAAGTGTTTATCAAACAGTAATAAAAATATTTTAATAAATTTATTGATAATTTCGAGTAATATAATAATAATAATAATAATAATAAAAGATAAACCCGAAATAAAAGAAGGGATCCCAAATTACATGATAATAACACCAAAGAAAGCAAGTATACTTGAAAACTAAAGTTGGCGAATAAAGTTGGAGATAAAATTGATGAAAAATAAATACGAAAGACTAAAAATTCATGAATTTTTAATAATAATAATAATTTGGAAAAATGAACTCTCAATCCTGTTTGTTCTCTCTACTTTCAAACTCAGACTATAATTGAGCCCAATAATAATTGTGCTCTGAATGCGAGTAAGTATTTAATGAGTAGGTTGAAGGTATAAATTGAAGGTACTGTATATGGAAAATAATGCGAAAGCATTTATTTACTCTTTAAACACTTCTTTTCCAGAAGCGAACCGTTTCATTTACTTTCGATATAGTAACAGTGTAGTCTGCAAATCTATAATAATAATAATAATAATAATATTAATAATAATAATAATAATAATAATAGGCAGTTTCTGTTCTTCTGTCTGAGCTTCTGAAGTCTGTCCACCGTTTTTCTCGGAAACCACTCAACGTAAGGGCACTCATCCTTACACCGTTGTAAAAGTCTCTGTTTTGGGGAGGATCCTAAGGATATTTAGTTTTACGTTCGCACGCGCGCAGCTTTTAAACGAAACCAGGTAGAGAAAAAGTTCATAGGAAATGTTCCTTTTGGCCTGTTTAGGCGGATGGGGTGTGGGGGTGGTGTGGGACACGTGAGAATCTCCAACCCCTTCATTTTTTTTTGCCTTGGAGAGGGTGTGGGGGGTGTGAAGGTGTGGAGGTGGTGTGAGGATGTGGGGGTGCTGGGGAAGGTGTGGACGTGGTGTGGGTCATGTGGGAAACTCCAACCCGTCATTTTTTGGTGAGGAGATTGTGTGGGTGGTATGGGTAGTGTGGAAGGTGTGGGGGTGGTGTGGGGCATGTGAAAAACTTCAACCTGTCATTTTTTGACGGGTCTACCCAACTGAAATTTAAAGGTGCATGAACTACATACAAAAATGCACTTGGTTTCCAGAGTAGAGCCCTATATGTTTTATTGTTAAATCATGAAGCAGCTCATTTAGTTTCATGTAAAAAACTCTCGCAACAATATCTGGCCTAGGTTCTGGTCTTTGATAAGCTTCAGTGCTTTCATCGATTTCAGTCCAATTTGCATTGCGAGCAAATGTAATAAATAGATCTGGCTTCCTAAATTTTCTTAGAATTGCCATAGCGTCTTGATAATTCTGCTGCATTGCTCTCGGCTGCCTTGATAAAGATACTAATTTGACGTTGGATGTTTTATACTTATATTTCTAAGCCTGTTTTTACACATGAACAACTTTATGTAGTTTTTTCTAGAGTGAGAAGTTTTGATTCTGTTAAAGTCTTTGGTAAAAGAATAACTAGAAATCCTGTATTCAAAGAAGTAATGTTGCAATAAAGATACTAATTTGACCGCAATTATTTTGCGGTCACTGCTTATACTTTATAATTTACACAGTATATTTTAGTTCATTTATACTCTCAATCTGAAAAGAAACACGGTGAACAGGCTTTAGAGTGTAGTCTTAAACCACTGGTCAAATAGCCCTTCGCCTTTCATGACTGGATGTTAAATACATTGTCATTTAAATTTGTCAGTTTTTAATTGGTTACATTGATTTTTCAAGCATTTATGATTTCTGGACTTTGATATTTTCGATACGTTATCCATAGCTTGCATTCCTCCGCAAACTTTTTTCCGCAAGTAAAGCCTGTATGACACAAACGCGAAAAACGAACGAAAAACGCAAAGATATCTGAACGACATTTCCGTTCTTTGAGAACAAGAATTGAAAGTTATATTGGGGCACATTTGTTGGAACCTGAAATTATAATGTTATTAATCTATAAAAGGTAATTTAAGACACAGTATTACCTTTCAAACGGTTTCTACCTTTTTTCCGGTCTAGTCCACAGGTTCTTAATTTTTAAAATCCCACAAAGACTCTATAAAGATTAGATAGATAGATAGATAGATAGATAGATAGATAGATAGATAGATAGATAGATAGATAGATAAGTGAAGTACTATCTTATTTGCTGAATTTTTAACACTACTTTTAGAAAATGTACAAATTAAATTTCCCTGATAAAGAGTTATAAAAAATAATTGAGTGGCCAAACAGACTTTCCTTTCGTTCCATACTAATTTTTAAAAGTTTATTTTTTAAATAAAAAATTAAGACCCAATTTTTTTGACAGAACAATCCAACGTCCGCCGCTGGAAAACCGGCCGAAAAGTTCATCTTTAGTCTCGTCTTGACTGGAATTTTAATTAAATTCAAATATTTTGTCATTTAATCAATCAATTATTATTACTTAACAATTATTCATTAGTTACTTTTATTATTAATATGAAACAAATAATTTATTCAATTCCATTTTTTATTCAAAACAAAATTTTCTAATACTTGTTTTCATGTCGTCACTTACTATATAAAATAAAATTACAAATTATTTCCCTCAAGTTAATGATTACTAGAATATTCTTTTCGGTTCTATCATCAATGTTGTTGTTGTTATTATTATTATTATTATTATTATTATTATTATTATTATTATCATCATTTTATAAAACATATAGAAGAAAGTTTCGACTAATTTAATTATTATTATATATATATATATATAATATTATAATATATTATATATATGTTTACATAAATTTTTCTTATTGAATTTGGAAACACTTGCTTTGTTGTGGGAACATTGATTGAAATTGTAATCGAAAATGGAGTTTTCATATACTGAAAACAACTTAAATTGAATAGGTTTTGAAACCCTTTTATCTTATTGAAGCACTGTTATTTCAAATCTTTTTAAACATTGCTCAATATAACTAACCAAAATTCAAAAGTAAATGGATTTCTTCTATTCAATATAAGAGTACACTGTCTATAATAATTATTAATTACCTACATCAAATTTAAGGTTTCAAAATTCAGTCGAAAAAATGGTGTTACTACTTGACATACAATAATTCAATATTATATTATTATATGATTATTATTATTATTATTATTATTATTATATTATTGTTTCAGAGAAACCAAATTTTACTTTTCATAGTATAGGTATGTATATCATACTTATGTATTTCACACAGTATATATATATATATATATATATATATATATATATATATATATATATATATATATTATATTATATATTACACACTGTACGAGTATATAAACTATCTAATCAAAAAGTATGTCTTTTATAAATATATATATAATATATATATATATATATATAATCACAGAACACCAATATATTAATTATTAATAAATATATTTCCTCGTAATATATGAGAAATGTGTAACCACTAGTAAATAATCCTGTAGGTTATAAATTATATTGTATATAAATAAAATAATATAATTTTTTGTTTAACTAATTAAAGGGTTATATATATATATTTATAATATATATAATAATATATATATAGATATATATATATATATACTATATATATATATATATATATATAGGGTGGAACCAAATGTAGGTGGACAGTAAATGATAAACGTTATTTTTGAGAATACAATTTAAATTTTTTTGTATACTATAATACAAAATAAATTTAAATAAATTTAGTTATTAATATTGAATATATATACACAAAACCATAGTTATAATGAACACCATAGTTATAATATAATATAACACAAACCGTATTCAACCTACTGTCCACCTACTTTTGGTTCACCGTTATATATAATAATTATATATATATAGATTAGAATATGAAAATATATAAATAACATATGTATTTATTTTAATAAGTTCATAGTACCAAGAATTCATACATATTATGACGAGAAATTTTAAAATAGTAATATACAATATGATAGTGTAAGTTTATATAATAATATATATATTATATATATATATATATATATATATATATATATATATATATATATATATTATATATATATATATAATTATTGGTATTTACTGTAATACTGTTCAGACAAATAATTATAAATATAATTTTTAGGAATATAATATATATATATATATATATATATATATATATATATTGTTAGAAGAGATGTGTACATTTATAAAACTTTAGATATTATTATGTGGAAATTATGTATCAAATCATCATATAGTATTGGTCTTTTCACTTAAAATATTATATTTATTTTTGTGTTATATATATATATATATATATATATATATATATATATATATAATATATATATAATATATATATATATATTAGAATTTTAAAGCTTAAAATAGAAAACTATTTTGTTGTTTTTTTCCCTGTAAATTGCCTATAGAATGCTTATTTATAGAAGTAATGTATCATATTTACGTCGGTAGGCTATAAATTAGTGAGTGGGAACAATGAATTAAATTATAATAAGGATTTTATTATGGCGGAACATATATATATATATATATATACACACACACTACCACCATATATATATTGTGGTGGTGGTGTGATGCGCCTCGGTGGTGTAGTGGTTAGCGTCGCTGACTACGAAACCTTCGGTTCCCAGATTGAGACCGGTGACGACAGGCGGCGCGCAGCAAAACCCAGCTGTTCGTCCTTCCACACAACAAAAAAATTTGGTTGATCGATAAATGGGTACCCTGAGTAGCCTAGTGGTTACGACGCTGGGTTGTTGTTGTTGCTGCTAGTGGGGCGTGGTTCGGATTCCACGTTAAACTGTGGGTCTACGGTGAAGTAACAAGTTTGATTTTCGTCAGAATTAACAACAATTCGGTCGGAAGCAAAACCAAGTTTGACTAAGGTTATATTGAAAATAAAAGAAAAAAAGGAATTATTTTTGTTTTGTACGTTTTTAGTCTGGCAAAAATTGTAAGATTATGACTCGTATCACGACCGACATCGGTATCGGTTTCTTTGGTTTTTGCTTTGTTTTTATTTTAGTTGATTTGAGAATGATTAGAAGTGAGTTTCTGCTAAAAATTATTTGTGGTCGATTTTGTTTGGGTAAAAGTGTGTTAAAATTTCCAGTTTAACGGTAGCAATTTTATGTTGACTCGGAAGGAAGATGAAGATTAGATATGTTGACATATTAGACATATCATAAATGTGTTCTGCAAATATGAATCATATTTTAATTACTTTTAAATCCACCAAAGAAGAAGGAATAGAAGAAGAAAAAGATGATGAAGAAGAAGAAGAAGGAGAAATGTTATCGGTAATTCTGATTTAACTATCTCATGATAACGCATCGTGCTGAACGTAATTCCTTAATAAATTTACGATATAAATACTTTACTTCACACTGATGACCAATCATTACGAGGAAAAGTTATCTATATATAATAGATATTTAATTAGCATAATTTGAAATTTTATATTTTATTCTGTTTTGTGTACAGTTGCAATAGTCATCAGAATGGTTTCCATGCCCACCGATAACCAAGTATGAAAAACCATTTTTTCAACATTTATATTTGACCTCTTTTTTGGTCTTATATATAGTTCAGTAATTTAAAAGTATATATAGATATATATATATAATATATATATATATATATATATATATATACTCTGTATAAAGTTTTGAAGTTTTAAAAATATATTAAGTTTGTAAATAATTTTGAAGTTTATGACAGAAATCTACGGATTATGCAACCACATAAAATACGAGGGTAGTTGATAAAATAATTAGGCTAGAAAGTGAAAGGTCTTTTCACTTTCTATTTTATTTAAGTGCAGTTATTGCACTTGAAGTGCATTCAAGATAATTCTGTTGTTGTTAGTGTGAAAAGTCCACACAAACTATTATTATTTAAAAAGTTAAAAAACTGTCGCTTTTGCTGTATGGTGTCAACTCAGAAACTGTAAAATAGGAAATTATCTGTTCACATTCCATTTAGATTACATTATTATTAGTATTATTATTATTATTTATATTATTATTATTATTATTACATAAATATTAATTTCATATATCAAAATTATTTTACTTTAATACAGCTTTAGATATTCCAGTATTTCCGTACGAGATGAAACTTGGATCAGTTTAAAGTTCAAATAATTGCATTGTTATATTATATATATATATATATATATATATATATATATATATATATATATTATATATATATATATATATATATTATAATATATATATATAAATATATATATATATATATATATATATAAACGGGCGCTTTATGTTTAATTTATTTGCCACAAAGTAAATATTTAACGTCAATTTGTACACCATATTATTTTCGTTGAACTTTGAAGTTTTTCCTGTAACTTACGTTAGTTAGACAAACTAGGTTATATTGTTTTCAAATACATAATGAAGGAAGGATGACGAATTGCACAGTTTTCTTTTGATCAACACGACTTTTTCAATTCCTTTAAATCTCTAGTACAGTCTCTTCCAATTTGTTTATTACTCTCTTTATTGCGGATCTAGTGTGGGCTTCACTTCAAATTTATGCTTTAAAAATCATGTTGCAATTGCGTAACATTATTGGTATGAAAATAACGCTTCGCAATAAATGCACGGTCAACTGTCCAATACGTCATTTTGCACCACAAATTTTATAATAGATTAAACTGCGTAAATATACTCCAAATTTCCATAAAAAAGATGTACTGTAGAATCTGTCAAATAATTTGTAGAAAACAAGCAAAAACAAAAACAAAAAAAAATATACAGACATACATATATATTAGTGGTGTACCGATTAATCGTCATCAGCAGAATCGGCCATTTTTTTTTTTACATCGACATCGACATCGGCACTGGCATCGGCCAAATTCATCCGATTCTCTCAAATTTTAAAATTTTCTTTACGAAACAAAATCTATATTTATAGAAAAGTTAATAGACATAAAACACTATTTATGATAATTTACACTCATTTCAAAGCGTAATTCTATAAAAATATTTTACATTCACGAAAAAGAGAAAGCGTAATAAGTTAAGTTGCCCCATAAAGTTTTCTCTCACTAGCTAGTCTCTAAATATTATAAACTACTGTAATCTCCTACCCTACATTTTAATAATAATGCTGTATTAAGTTGTACTTTATAATTTATATACTAAACCATCTTATTATGTTGACTTTATTTTAATAATTTTATAAACGCAAATTGTATATCCATTTTTTATTCAAATTGGCCACCAGGGACTTAAAATTTTAATGAAATTTTTGTTGTTGTTGACATTGTTGAAGAAAGAAAATACCTTCAACATAAGGAAAGACACATACTTTAAATATTGGTATTCAATTTATGAAACTAAAATAAATTTATTTTATTTTACTAAGTAATAAAACTTTTTAACATCTTTTAGCTACGGTATATATATATGAATAACAAATAGTGGTGCTCTATATTGTGGGGTGAGCTAAGTTAAAACATTTAAACGAATTTGAAATGTAAAAATATGAAAATTGAAAGTTTTCACATTAGATTAATAAAATTTATGAAGGGAATTAATTTTTTAAAATATAGGCAAAGAATCGACATCGGCACTTTTTCATGGAATCGGCATCGGCTAAAGTTTGGAATCGGTACCTCACTAATATATACATACACACAGTATATAAATTTTTACTTCGGTACGTTATAGTCTTACGAAACAAACTTGCATCGACCCATTATAATTATTAACTAATAATTATGTGAAATATAATTGTATTCTACAATTTACATATAACAATCCCATACATATACTTTTGAAATTAAAGTAATCATACTTTCCCAATTTTCTATATTGAAAATTAACTATGAATTTATATTATTTTAAATATTATTTTAAAATTATTTCCATCAGAAAACCCCCCAAACATTTTAACATATTGACTTTGCATTGGAGGTACTTAAAACAGATATACAAAAGTTTATATACATAAAAAAATCTTTCTCTATTCATAAGCGTAAGTGTGATGTTATGAAATGTTTATAAATGTACCGTTCGTTCCTGTTGCAAAACATTCTTGCTCTGTAACATCACCTTTTTTCGTAAATAACGTGTTTTATGTAATTCTCTAAAATTATTTCATATTTTCCTTACATTTAACTTCTCATTTTGTATATACATCTATAAATAAAGAGTATATATATATATATATATATATATATATATATATATATATATATATATGAAATTGCTGTATGTTACATTATTTATATTTTAAATTTATTAGTATTTTATTGCATTATATATATATATATATATATATATATATATATATATATATATATATATATATTATGCATAGTTAATGATTAATTGTGTGATTTTACCCTATATAAAAAGTTTTATATAATTATAGGATGGTTCAAATTTATGTTGTTCCGGTCTCATATATATATATATACTTAAAATGGAGAAAAATTTGAATAAAATGTGAAAACGTCGAGTTTTCAAATACCAAAAATGTTTTTAAACCTATATTTTGAAACAGTGAAAACAAAAGTAATTAATTAAGAGGAAAAATGTTGCAGATGTTTTTCGAACAGACTTTTGAAATCTTTTCTTAAAAAATGTAAAATTGAATGCGAATCACCCTGAAAATATCCTCCGAATTTTTGCAACCACTTTTGAAGTTGGAATTAACAACTCGGATCAAAACAATTTTTTTTATGTAGGAAGGAGGAGGCCAAAGCCGAACGCCCGCAAAAACGCCCCAGCCGTAGAAGGAGAAGGAAAGAGCCGAAACCAAGGTCCAAAGGTTTCGAGATGCCTGGACACTCAGTGTTTGAAAGATTAGAGTTCATAGACGGGGCGATACATGGATTGAGGAAGGTTGTTCCAGGGATGGGCACGACCCCTGTACAGAGACAGCAACTGAGTGGGGTGAAAGAAACTGCGAAGCCGGTACATCATACCTAACTTCTTAGAAGTTTTTAGAAAAAATAGTATATATGATCTTTCCAGGAAAGATCATGTAAAAACGAAACGCCAAGAATGTTAAGAGAATAGGAAAGATTGAGTTGTACATCGACCTACCTACGTATGCTCAAGGAAGAAGCATTTCCCAGTGTCTTGAACGAAGAAGGAAATTTCACAACATGGTTCCAGCAAGACGGCGATCCTGCACATTACAGCACCCAAGTAAGGGAATACCTGTACCAACAATTCCCTGGTCATTGGATAGGACGTCGAGGGCCTGTGGAATGGCCAACTAGAAGCCCGGATCTCACGCCACTAGATTTTTATCTCTGGGGCCACTTGAAAGCGCTGGTATACGCAGAGAAAATTAGGAGTGTTGAACATTTGCGGCAGCGCATTATTGGGGCATGTAACACCATTACTCCTGACATCATTCACCGTGTGCTTGCTGACTGGGTATCACGTCTGAATTTGTGTATTGAAAACAATGGTGGACATATTGAGCACGTTCTGTAAATAAAAGCTTTTGTTTTGCCTTTTTTTATTATTTTTCCCATGATGCCGGACTTATGGGACACCCTGTATAATATATATATATATAATATTGTCATAAATTGTCAAGTCATTATTATCCTTGTTCAATAAATGTTCCAGTCATAAATTGTCAAGTCATTACTCAAATTGCTTCATTTTGAGTGAGTGCATAAAAAGGTTCTAGAGCAAAGATAACTGGCACCTTTATTCTTGTGGGGGAATAGAATAAGGGCAGATGTGACCGAATTTAAAATTCCAAAAAACGCTGTTGTGGACCACCCTAAATTATATATATATATATATAAACTCGTAAAAACTAGGTCTAAGGTGGAATGTAAAGTATGACTCGCCCGAATGAACAATTCGGGCCGAAGCCATCGAGAGCAAAGGTGTGCCTCTATATGCACAAATTTCTCTCTCTCTCTCTCTCTCTCCCTAGGGGAGTAGGGTAAGAGTAGGGCGATTGATGTAATTTATCTCGACTTTCAGAAAGCCTTTGATAAAGTACCTCACCGCCGGCTCATGGCCAAAGTGCCTGCGCTGAGTGTCGGTGGGGAAGTAGGTAGGCGGATTGAAAACTGTCTGAAGAATAGGCGGCAGAGCGTTGTAATTAAAGGGGCTAGTTCGGGTTGGGCCTCGGTCACTAGCAGGGTTCCTCAGGGTTCCGTTTTTGGGCCACTGTTGTTTATCATTTACATAAATGATATCGACGCTGGCATCGTCAGTCGGATCGCCAAATTCGCTGATGACACCAAGCTTGGGGCCAATGTTGGGACGCCCAAGGAGTTCGAGCAACTGCGTGCGGACCAACGTAGGATAGGAGAGTGGTCCGGAAAATGGCAAATGCCGTTTAACTTTGGTAAATGCAAGGTCATACACATTGGCTACGCCAATCGCAAGTTGGACTACTCGATGTTGGGGAGTAATATCGCGGCCGCTGATTTGGAAAAGGACTTGGGTGTGCTAATTAGCAGCGATCTTAAGTTTACCAAACAGTGCGTAGAGGTGGAAAAGAAAGCCCAGAAGTTGTTGGATTATATCAGGAGGCAATTTCGATTTCGAAACAAGGAGACTGTGCTCTCTTTGTACAATTCTCTGGTTCGGCCGCACCTGGAGTATGCTGTGCAGTTCTGATCGCCCACCCTCAGGAAAGATATTGAGAGGCTGGAGCGAGTCCAGGCGAGGGCCACAAAGTTAATCCCTTCCGTTAGGCATATGGGCTACAACCGATGCTTACGCTACCCTGAATTTGTTTTCGCTGGAAACTCGGAGGCTGTGCGGTCAACTCATAGAGGTTTTCAAGTTCTTACGCGGGTTCAACAATGTCGATTTTAGAAGCATGTTTAGTTTAAATGATAACTCAACTCGCAACAATGGTTGGAAGTTTTAAATTGGATAGAAGAGTGGTTGCAAGGTAGGAAACAAAGGGTGGTCGTTGATGGAGCGGAGTCGTGTTGGGCTAATGTAGCGAACGGCGTTCCTCAGGGTTCTGTATTGGGCCCCTTGCTTTTTCTTATATATATTAACGATTTAGAAGTCGGCCAAGTCAGTACAATTTCAAAGTTTGCGGATGACACGAAGTTGGGTGGTAGGGTGATTAATGACGAAGACAGAGGTAAAATCCAGGAAGATCTGAATAAAATCATTGATTGGTCAGTCATGGCAAATGAGATTTAACGTCGATAAGTGCAAAATTCTACATATAGGTTCGCGTAACGGTAATTTTGCGTATAGTATGTCAGGGAAGGAGTTAGCAAGCGTAGAGCAGGAAAAGGATTTAGGAGTTATAGTCCCTGGTGATTTAAAAGTAGCGAAAAAAGTACAGCAGCGGTCAATAAAGCGAACAAAGTGTTAGGTTTTATAGCTCGGAATTTTGAGTACAAATCGCGTGATATTATTGTTCCACTTTATAAATCATTAGTTAGACCTCATTTGGAGTACGCGATCCAATTTTGGAATCAGCATATGCGAAAAGATATAGACAAAATCGAAAGAGTTCAAAGACGAGCAACTAAAATGATTCCGTCGCTTAGGTCGAAGTCGTACTAGGATAGGTTTAAGGAGTTAAACTTGACTACACTCGAGACTAGGAGGATAAGGGGTGATCTAATCCAGGTTTTCAAAATTATGAATGGGTTCGATAATGTAGATAGAGATAGCCTTTTTCGAAATATCTCAATATAATAGGACTAGAAATAATGGGTGTAAGTTGACAAGTAGAAGGTTCGAGACAGCAGTTGCCAAAAACTTTTTTACGCATAGAATAGTAAATAGGTGGAATAGTTTGCCGGAAGAAATAATTAGTAGCACGTCTATAAACATGTTTAAAAATCGATTAGACGCATCTGTTGATAGATTGGGTATAGTTTAAGGTAGTAAAATTAAGGCTTTGTGGTTCTGAACTCACGTAAAATTGTAGGTCCCCTCCGCCACCACGGAAGACATGCACAATACACAATTATGAACACCGTTAGGTAGACCAGCCATGAGTGGATCCTAGGGTCTTTGTTCGTTTGAAACATTATAACACACATATATATATATATATATATGTATATATAATATATATATATATATATATATATATATATCACACACAGGGTGTCTCATAAGTACGGCATCATGGGAAAAATAATAAAAAAAGGCAAAACAAAAGCTTTAATTTACAGAACGTGCTCAATATGTCCACCATTGTTTTCAATACACAAATTCAGACGTGATACCCAGTCAGCAAGCACACGGTGAATGATGTCAGGAGTAATGGTGTTACATGCCCCAATAATGCGCTACCGCAAATGTTCAACACTCCTAATTTTCTCTGCGTATACCAACGCTTTCAAATGGCCCCAGAGATAAAAATCTAGTGGCGTGAGATCCGGGCTTCTAACTAGCCATTCCACAGGCCCTCGACGTCCTATCCAATGACCAGGGAATTGTTGGTACAGGTATTCCCTTACTTGGGTGCTGTAATGTGCAGGAGCGCCGTCTTGCTGGAACCATGTTGGGAAATTTCCTTCTTCGTTCAAGACACTTGGAAATGCTTCTTCCTTGAGCATATGTAGGTAGGTGCCTCCAGTGACATGTTCATCGAAAAAGAGGGGGGCCTATGATGCGATCCTTCCAAATGCCACACCATACCATCACCCGAGATGCACCTTGTTCCTTTGAAGAGGTATACCAGTGAGGGTTGTTTTGAGACCAGTAGCGGGTGTTCTGTCGATTTACCTCACCATTTCCATAAAAAACAGCCTCGTCACTGAACAGAATGGTGGACAGGAAATTGGCACCCCGAGCATAAATTATGGTTTGTAGAAATAGAAAAAATCTGAATTTCTCCTATGATACCGGACTTATGGGACACCCTGTATATATATATATATATATATATATATTATATATAATATATATATATATACATTATATATATACATACATTATATATATATATATATATATATATATATATATATATATATATATAACAGTATATACACATTATATATATATATATATATATATATATAATATATATTATATATATATATATATATATATACTGCATATATGTGTAATAAAAAATCCGTTTTCCCCGTTACTTCTTCTGACACCAGTTTGTAATAAAAAATGATATCCGTTTTGTTAGGGGGACGGACCCTTATTACAAATTGTTTTTTTTCGAAGGTCACTGTAAATGCTCGATGAGTAAATTGAAGTTATAATAGATCTTTCTTTAAGTTAGTGACCCTCTGCGTGAATTCTTTATCTTCCGCTTACTTCTGTACCCCCGATTTTAGTGTGTATTTGATAATGAAATAGTTGGTTTGAATAGCTTTTAATCAATAAATTTAAGTCACATTTGGCTACAAGTTCAGTCTCGAATTTGAAATATAGTACGGTCAAATTCGGGTTTTTTCTTAAACCAGTCTTAACATTAATTAAATGATTTAAGATCTATCGTTGCCCATCCACTACATCCTTCGCAGTAATTTAGGTTAACGGCTCTCAGTATTTCCTCATAAACTCACAATCTCCATATTCTCTCAAACTCAATATCTCGAACTCAAATCTCGAATCTCACTCAATAACTTTCAAATTTAGTCTTTTAACGAGCAAACCCACTCAAAGACCTACTCGGAGAATTACCAGAGCGCCACTCGGCCTTTTCACTCATTCCCGACGAAGCGCCAGATCTATTCTAACTGTCAGAATCCAAGGCGCGCCGAGGCGAGCCCAATCAACGGAGACTGATTGGTAGGGGGAGAGCGCAACTTAGGGGTTTGCCTCCTGTTAACGCGCTTGTTGAAGCATTTAAGAACAAAGAAAAAAGGCGGGGCGGAGCGTCGCCCGAGTCGATGAGGACACTCGAGGTTTATCTCAAGGGCTGTTTCAAATATTGAAGATAAAACCTGGAGTAGTATGGGAAATAAAGTGGCTTGTGTATAACAAATTCGTTCCTTTAAAAAAAAAAAAGTATTGAGTCCCTGAGGGAACTTGAGGCCGAACGAAGGACTTCAATTGTCCGTGAATATGGAAAGATAAATGCTCCGTGAGCGGAAATAATTCGTAGTGGAGAGGCAATTCTCAAAACACGAATTTAAGTTACTTAGGTCTATCCAGATACGTTAGAACTCGTAGTTACAATGAAAATATGAGAAATTCAATCGAACATTAACCTAGTTTAGCTTGCTTACTGTTTATAAATAAATTGAAAGTTGTCAAATCAATAAGCTAAAAATTAAATTTACATAATAAATACTGTGAGTCAAACAACATATGCGGATTTATTTTGAAAATTACATTTGCAGAAATACTTTTAACTCTTTTTAAGGGTCTACGGGCACTCTCTTCAAAAGTTGCCCTATAGTCCTATAGTCGTAGAATATCTATCGCAGGCACTAAAATGTTTGCCTCGTAACTTATGCCTGGGAAAAATGAAATGTGTATTGACTCACCGTGTAATTAATATATAAGTAGAGGAAAGGGTAGGTTTTAGAAAAGAAATACACAGCAAGATCACATTATACGGGGAAATTTTAATTTCTGAATGCCTTATATGGGCAACGCCTTTCCCTAAATTAAATAATACGATGTGGAAACGGATCAGCCTTCAATATAGTGTCATTTTCATTTATGTTAAAATCATGAAAAATGCGTTTACCGGTTTAGGACGAGTAATTCTTGTAACTCGGGGTGGAAAGTGTTTTCTTTAGGAGGAATAATTCGTACGACGAGTCGCCTAACGACTCTTATAGTTTTTTCCAAAGGGATGACTAAATTAAATTTTCATAAATCTCATAAAGTTCATAAATTTTATAAGTAAAAATAGAAAAACTTTTTTTCTTTTTTCTATACTAAAATTTAAATACTCAACCGAAAGACGAAAGCCTACATTACGAGCGCCTACATTATTAGTTAACTGAATGAAATCATATGAATTTATATTTTGCAGTATAATTTAGTTATCAGGTGCGGTCAGCAATTAATTCGACTGCAAGCCTTACCCGCATCGTCAGCGCGAAAACCAGTTGGTCATCTATTTACAGAAGGTTGCATTCGAGAGACTTTCGCAATCTCGTTTTATGACACAAAATGATATCATAATGGTTTTATAAGTTAATATGCTTTTAAAATAAATAAAGGAAAGCGATATAGCAGGGAGAAAATTTGAAATACACAGACGGAGGAACTTAATAGTTACATAAAGAGAGGTCATTTCAGTAAGGCTCGTAAATCGAACCTGTATTGCTAATTATTTATTCATTAAGCACTATTCACTGAAGGAGAATATTACTTATTTAATTAAATTAAACACTTCACTAATTATCAGTTAGTTACGCACTAACTACCAAATGAAGTTATTACTTTAGCAATTCAATTCTACCATGTAAATTTAATTCAATAAATTAAACTACCTTCATTCGGTCGTTTTTCCGTAAGTATTAAAAATGGGGAAAAACACAAAGGGGCCAGATGGGAGAAATGGTTTAAGCCTTAATTACGGGAATGCTCATTTCCTCGTAGCAAACATTAGGTGCTGATTCTGGCGTGCGATATGACTGAATTGCCGAGGACAATCTTCTGACGAAACTTGGGCTTGTCGGTGAAAAGCGAAATTCATGAGGGGGTGCTTCTTGGGGCGTTTGCGATCTGGTCACCTGAGCTTCCGGGGGGCCCGATGCAGGGATTTTAAACCTGGCAGTTGGTACCGGTGGAGGATCTCGACGACAGCATCTCTTTCAGGTCGCAATTCCGATGACGGCGATTCCCAATACGAAACCAAGGGTGAGGGTAGAGTAGGAGACGAAGGAGGTCGTTCCTTCGTCTGACTTCTTGAGGGTGACTCGTCGGAGGTATCGAGTCAAATCCCGGAGGTCTATTCCTCGTGACAAGGAAGCATTGAAGTGGTGTAAGGCTTCTTTCGTAAACGAGGAGTTTACTATGTAAGTGATCTCGAAATCGGGCTTCAGACTGAGACGTGCGCTGAAAGTATACGTGGGGCCTTGCCGAATTAGGGAGCCCATTGGTTGGAAAAGAGACTCCGTGATTTGAGAGGGTTTGCGCCCCAACGTGTATAAGGCAGAGGTTAAGAGGACGGGGATCATGATTAATTCAGGAGCAATTTCGTTAAGATAAAACAAAAATATTTTATATGAGCAATGATGAACAAAAAATTTCTTCTCTCGAAATCTTAGTGAATTCTTTTTTATAAATTTTCCACTCGATTCTCTTAAACTCAAGGAATTTGAGAGCTGATTTGGACACGCGAAACATGCTATCTCATCATATTATATTTCCAACCTATGCATTTATACCGACTGTTTTCGCATGAATATTCCATCGCTACCAATTTCTGAGTCAATCGTTACGATATCAAATGTATAAATTTATCAAATATTATTAATAACATAAATTGATATAAACCAGTATGAAACTCGACATAAAATATATATAGTTACGTGAACATTGTTAACTCCCAACATGAATCATGCCTTTCAGTCAGCTTTCCCAGGGGGTGGGGGGAGATTAATTTGATTATATATTAGATGGTAAAAGATTTGTTAAAGGGAAAGAACATCTTTCTTGATTGTCTCGGGGACGAGTTTAACCCATTTGTTCCCTTTGGTTTAACTAGTGCGCGTGTCTTGTTTACTCGTTCGATCGCCTTCTAAACGTTAGCCGATAAGTTCATCTTCTAGACCAGCAATCAGGACCTTTAAATGAGTTCTGGTAGTCGACCTGCGTGCAACCGCAAACTATCTGTTTCCTCGTAACGGCTACGGAAACGGTGCGGTTCATTGGTTATCTCTTTTTTTCTTTTCGTTTCGTCACTATAATATGGTCCTTAAGAAGGGTTTTTAATCTATTCCCTTCTTCTGGGTCTACTTTAGTATTTTTCACAAATTTTCGTACTTCCCTTCTTTCCGGCTCTGCAGACTTAGGGGTTAACGAGAATTCGCTCATCATTTCCATGTTATAAATTTCCTCTGAAATTTCATCTTCAGACCATTTACGCTTATGGTTCATGACTTGATTGATCTCTTTTCCACTCACTTCTTTCTTGGGTTCTTCGCCGCTGGAAGAGCATTCGTTTGGCGCGCTACAGGGTTTTTTCCCTTCGCAATCGCAGTGTCGTAAAACTTCTCCCGCCAGCTTTGTCCTTTCTCCCGTAACTTTAACTCTATCGTTGGCGGATTCATTTCGCACGATAACGGATACATTCCTTTCTTCGTTCACGCAAACTAGTTGCGGTTCTACCCTTAGGTTTAAAGGGGTTTCTCTCGCCTCTACGATTAGAGTGGATCCCTCCTTCAACGGGGAAGGAGTCCGTACTTCTAAAATTGCTCCAGCTAAAGGGGTAATGGAAGTGGACCCTCGTACTAATGGGAGAGGGAGGTTGTTTACTTCTTTTCTCTCCGCGCTTTGGTCTTCTTGGTTTGGGGCTCCCATCAATTTCGTACCCAAGGGGATTTGGATCTCATTTATGTAAGCCACAAACCCAGTGCCTTTACCTACAATATGTATGAGGTTTACTCGGATGAAATCCGCCCCTAAAATAAAGTTTAATCTCTCAGGCATTTCTTTAACGAGCAACGCAGTAAGATCATATTTATCGCGCTTAATGTCTATTTTTGTTTCAATTTGTCCCATGGTGGTTAGGACTTCGTCATTTACCGCCTTACAGCTATGACTCGTAATTTCGACTTGGGGTCGAAATTCAACAGTGTCAATTGACCCTTCCCTTGTTAGACCGATATCGGCCCTTTCGTTCAAAAGTTCAAGGGATACCATGGGATCGTTTACATTCATAATTTGTTGTTCTGCGTTCTCCCTCACGCAACTTTCGTTTATCTTTACCCTGGTCGCTTCCCCGGGGCATTTATACGAGGGAGCTACTAATAAATTTGTCTCTTTCGCTGAATTCCGTCATTTCCTGTATAGCCAATCCATCCGCGTCCATTATCACGATATTTTCCTCGCTCGTTTTTAATTCATTTTCGCAATTTACACTTTTGTTCGTCGGATTCAAACTACTTCCGTTCCCACAATACAAACACGAGTCATTCTTCGTCACGTTATGTCTCATATCCACGTCACATGAACACATAATATATACTCCATTTACCCATTGTGCTTCCGTTGGGGGATCAATTTCCCTTCGGTTTTTCGTGTTCTCATCTATCACACTATCATTCATCGAGCTCTCAGATTTTAATTCTTGCATTCCTTCCATTTCTTTCTCGCTTAATTCGAACATCTCATACATTCTTCTCGTAAACTCCGTTATTATTCCCATCGCGTCTGTGTTCTCGACTGAGTCCTTACCTCAAAGTCAAGGTCACTTTCTCTTTCCTCGCACTCGTTTTGAGGTCTGCCTAATGCAGACTCCGTTCTCAAGGTCAAATCACTCTGCAGACTCACTTCGTCTTCTCGCAACGTATATGCACTTTCAATATCGTTCGTTTCATAAACATTTAGACACTCCTCTTTTGTATCATTATTGAAGCTGCGTCTTTCATTCCTTTCATACATTTTATTCATCTCTTTCGCTTCCTTATTTGTGAGATTTTTTCTGTCTCTTTTTCCATGCGTTCACTTTCACTTTCTCACCTTTATCTATTCTGTCCCAGTCCCTGCCTTTGTCTTCTTTTCTCCTTACCAATATCGACTTCAATTTAAGTTCTTTTGTCTTGTGTGTTGCCTCTTCCTCCTCCTTAAATGACACTCGACAGGGGGAGGTGTCCCTTTCGTTTGATGAGTCATTCCTCCGGGCCCACGGGGAATTTCTTCGCCCTTTCTCCCACTCTTTTTCGGGGCGTCTTCCGCGGTTGGTTTCCCTCTCCTGGTCGTATCTTCGATAGGGTGACGGACTTCGGTCCGTTCTTCTGTCGGGATACCTGCCTCCATTCCTGTTGGGGGAGGGGTAACCTCCGTTTCTCCTGTCGTAAGGGGAGTAGTATCTGTCGTAAGGGGAATAGTCCCTTCTTCGTTATTCATAGGGCGACGGAGAGCGGTACCAATTCTCGTACCGATTCTCATATCTGTAGTCGTATCTGGGGTTACCCTCATACCTGTTGTTGTATCTTGGGTTACTCTCATGCCTGTTGTCGTATCTTGGGTTACCATAATTATCTCTGTTTCTCTCATACGGCGAGAAGTTCCGTCTTCTCGAATATTCGGAAGGGGAAGAGTACCTACTTCCTCTTCTTTCGTAATCTTCATACCGTCGGCCTCCTCTTGGGGTCCATTCCCTCCGATGATCTCTTTCACTCTCTCGCCTATAGCTCTCATCCCTTTCACGCACCCTTTCACTCTCCTTCAATATCTTCACTCCTTCTATCAGGGGGCACTGAGGAGCTAGGTGTCCCCTGTCCTCACATAGAAGACATTGAGCGTGCTTATACCCGGCAATTTTTTTATGGAATTTGGGTGCATTACTAGTGTTATACGGGACAGTATTAACGTGTGGAGCGGGTAAGCCTACATTGGGGGAATACAAGTGCGGATACATTGGATAAAAAGGGGGAACATAGGGATGAGGGAAGTGGGTAGGGAGTGGTTGCTGATACATGGTTGGGACTGATTTCTTCTTGGCCAAGAGGCATGTTCTCGAATGAGATCGGCCAAAACTCGACCAAATTTGAATCTCTAAATTGTTCTAAAATGGGTTCTGAACCGGATCAGTCTCAAACTCGAGTCTAGGGGAACCGATTGGAAGGAAAAGCATTCTATTTATATCAAAATTTTGGGGGAAAGAAATGAAGGTTTGATGGGGTTAATTTAGGGGGACTGCCCTCTATAGGACGCTCTCCACTCGTCCTCTAAAACCTCTCGCAACACAAGATGGGTCGCTTACCTCTCTTTCCGCGTTGGTGGGAAAGTTTACTCCTCCTACGGCTTGGTGTCGAGTAGCAAGTTGCGATGTCGACTCGGCCTGAACAGCAGCAGCCCATGCAGCGGTTCTCGATCGGGTGACCCTCACGTTGTCGTTCGTCGCTGTCTGTTTCGAGCTGGTAGCCCTCATATACACACTTGGAGAGCACTTTTTGTCACTTTTCACTTAGGGTTTTAGGGGGGGTATCAGAAAAGGAAGATCCCACTTCTGACACCAGTTGTAATAAAAATCTTCCGTTGATCCCCTACTTCTTCTGACACCAGTTTGTAATAAAAAATATATCCGTTTTGTTAGGGGGACGGACCCTTATTACAAATTGTTTTTTTTCGAAGGTCACTGTAAATGCTCGATGAGTAAATTGAAGTTATAATAGATCTTTCTTTAAGTTAGTGACCCTCTGCGTGAATTCTTTATCTTCCGCTTACTTCTGTACCCCCGATTTTAGTGTGTATTTGATAATGAAATAGTTGGTTTGAATAGCTTTTAATCAATAAATTTAAGTCACATTTGGCTACAAGTTCAGTCTCGAATTTGAAATATAGTACGGTCAAATTCAGGTTTTTTCTTAAACTAGTCTTAACATTAATTAAATGACTTAAGATCTATCGTTGCCCATCCACTACATCCCTCGCAGTAATTTAGGTTAACGGCTCTCAATATTTCCTCATAAACTCACAATCTCCATATTCTCTCAAACTCAATATCTCGAACTCAAATCTCGAATCTCACTCAATAACTTTCAAATTTAGTCTTTTAACGAGCAAACCCACTCAAAGTCCTACTCGGAGAATTACCAGAGCGCCACCCGGCGTTTTCACTCATTCCCGACGAAGCGCCAGATCTATTCTAACCGTCAGAATCCAAGGCGCGCCGAGGCGAGCCCAATCAACGGAGACTGATTGGTAGGGAGAGAGCGCAACTTAGGGGTTTGCCTCCTGTTAACGCGCTTGTTCAAGCATTTAAAAACAAAGAAAAAAGGGGTGGAGCGTCGCCCAAGTCGATGAGGACACTCGAGGTTTATCTCAAGGGCTGTTTTAAATACTGAAGATAAAACCTGGGGTATTATAGGGAATCAAGTGGCTTGTGTATAACATATGTGTAGTGTATTTAGATTTTCAAAAAGCGTTTGATACCGTACCGCACAAAAGACTCATTGAAAAAACTAAGGCTCATGGAATCAGGGGTGTAGTAATAAATTGGATAAAAGAGTGGTTGCGAGGTAGGAAACAGAGGGTGGTCGTTGATGGAGCGCAGTTGTCTTCGGCTAATGTAGCGAGCGGCGTTCCACAGGGTTCTGTATTGGGCCCCTTGCTTTTTCTTATATATATATTAACGATTTAGATGTCGGCCTAGTCAGTACAGTCTCAAATTTGCGGACAGCACGAAGTTGGGTGGTAGGACGATTAATGACGAAGATAGGGGTAAAATCCAGGAAGATCTGAATAAAATCGTTGATTGGTCAGTCACATGGCAAATGAGATTAAACGTCGATAAGTGCAAAATTCTACATATAGGTTCTCGTAACGATAATTTTGCGTATAGTATGTCAGGGAAGGAGTTAGCAAGCGTAAAGCAGGAAAAAGATTTAGGAGTTATAGTCACTTGTGATTTAAAGGAGGCAAAACAAAGTACAGCAGCGGTCAATAAAGCGAACAAAGTGCTAGGTTTTGTAGCTCGAAATTTTGAGAACAAATCGCGTGATATTATTGTTCCTCTTTATAAATCATTAGTTTGACCCCATTTGGAGTACGCGATCCAATTTTGGAATCCGTATATGCGAAAAGATTCAGACAAAATCGAAAGAGTTGAAAGACGAGCAACTAAGATGATTCCGTCGCTTAGGTCAAAGTCGTACGAGGATAGGCTTAAGGAGTTAAAATTAACCACACTCGAGACTAGGAGGCTAAGGGGTGATCTAATCCAGGTTTTTCAAATTATGAATGGGTTCGATAACGTAAATAGAGTAGCTTTTTCGAAATATCTCAATATAATAGAACTAGAAATAACGGGTGTAAGTTGACAAGTAGAAGGTTCGAGACAGCAGTTGCCAAAACTTTTTTTTACGCATAGAATAGTAAATAGCTTGAATAGTTTGCCGGTAGAAGTAATTAGTAGCACGTCTATAAACATGTTTAAAAGTCGATTAGACGCATATGTTAATAGATTGGGTATAATTTAAGATAATAAAATTAAGGCTTTGTGGTTCTGAACCCACATAAAATTGTAGGTCCCCTCCGCCACCACGGAGGACATGCACAATACACAATTACGAGCACAGTTATGTAGACCAGCCATGACTGGATCCTACGGTCTTTGTTGGTGTGAAACATTATAACGTTTTATATATATATATATATATATATATAATATATATATATACACACACACATATATATATATATATATACACACACACATATATATACATATATATATATATATATATATATATATATATATATATATATATACTATATATATACTATATATATATAATGTATATATACATATACACTGTAGTTTAATCACGGTGCTGGGGCCTTCAGGCCCAGTAATTTTATTTATTTAATTTATTAACACCCATGTGCATAACCTGGGGACCTTATCAATATGTATGTGAAGTTTCATGTTTGTAACTGTTCCCATTTTGGAGTTATGGCTGGAACACACACACACACACACACACGTTCTTTTATTATTATTATAGATATATGTATATTTAAAATAATGGTAGGCATATTTACAGTAATTGTACGTACATTTATGATAAAAAATACATACATTTACAATAATTGTACATACACTATATGTACAGTATGTTAAAAGTAGGTACATTTACGAAAATTGTAGTACATGAATGAATGAATAGCAATGCTTTACCGGCTCTTCGACTGCCGAGGTCATATCCAGGGGCGTACCCAGAAATTTGCCAACGTGCGGGGGGGGCGAACTTGGGACTAATCGTAGGAGTATAATTGAAATAGAGATAAATAATTTTTATGTACAGTGCTTACAATAAGTCTCGCGCCTCTGTCTCGTCCCAGGCTAGTCTGTTAGGTATAAAATGGGCGGTCCTTATGGCAGCGGAGGTGTGTTCGGATTGGTGCACATAATTGCTCTAACCCCGTCAATGACGTCCATTATTACGTCACTTCTGCTACATTTTAGTGTTTAAAATACAAATGATTAAGAAGCAGAATGACCAAGTTTCGGGATGTTGGGATGGTTATGGAGCAATCCTAGTCATCATAATATTAGCTGGGCATTACATTATACCGTCTCAATATATACTGTAGACTATAAAGAACGACTAATTCGGCAAATATCCCAAATCATGGCATGATACCTGTTATTTTGACGCAGGTCTAAATTATTTGCTCAAATGCAATGATTGATATTAAGTAATTGTTGGGAATTGTTGTCAATATTGTTGTTTGTGATACATATCCTACGTGAAGAATCTAATGACCAAATTCCTCAGTGAACCTCTCACGCGCTCGCATTTCGAGGAAGTCACGGTCGTCTCACTAATAGATAGTTTATCCATTGTTTTAAGTGGTAACCTATTCCATCTTATGAAAGTCATTAGTCTAAAGCAAGACTGGTGGGCCGTGAATCAGAGAAATTTGCATTTGATTTGTTCATCGTAATTATTACGTAATATAGTATACTGTATATAGTAGTATATAAGAGTTTATTGGTACGGTATATCATATGACAATTCCCATAAACATGTGATGGCCTCGATGTTGGCAGTTTTTATTTTTTTCCTGAAACTATTACCTTCTCATAGTTTGTTTCAACAATGCATATATTATCATCTCCACGAGCATAGACATTGCAAGAAAAGATTCTAACTAAGATAAGTAAAGTTCTTTCATGGTCACAATATATACTTTTATAGATGTCGAACATAAAAATATAATAAAATTCTATATTATCATAAATATATATTCGATACACATTTACGTCATGGCTTTAACATCAGTATTTCCTATAGCTTCCTCCGGCATCAATAATTTCTTGCAATCGTTGCGGCATAGAAGAGGCCAGATTGTAGGGAATGTTTGGTGTTTGACGTAAGCTCTCCCAACTATTCCTTGTGAGCTAAAAGTGCTTCAAATGTTCTTTCATTGCGTTGCTCCCATTCGTTAATCATTATTGCCCAAAGGTTTTCAATCGGATTCATATCAGGAGAACGTGGTGGCAGAATTAGATTAGTAATCTCTGGCTCCCTTTCCTCCTCCCTTCGTAATTCCCCACCCAACCTCGTTTCCTTCGACATAGCAACGCTTATCTCCATCCTCATTCCACTTCCTTCATTAAACCTATTATCGCTTTTACTGTCCTTTCCTTCCATCCTTCAATGCCAGCGTTCTTAAACCTAGCACATAAATTATATAATATGGAATCTAACACCTTAGATCTCTACGCATTCATGTTACTTGAAGACGCCTGTGTCTTAGGGGAATCTAAGTGTTGACAGTGGGCTTGAGGGGTAGTCTATAGATTATTACAGATGACCTTAAACGCTCCAACTATTTAAAAATGATTATTTATTACGCACATCATATGGCATAATACACACGTGAATTTAAGTATCTTACACTATAGGAATGGAATTGAATCCTACCAGAGTTAAAAAGTCGCAAAATATGATAGATTAGTTTGTATTAAGAGGTTACTAAGAGAAAAGGATTTGGGATAGAGCGGAAGGCAGAGAGTATATTTTCTAGAGTTTCGGTTATTATTAACGTTATATGGATACATTGCCATGCGGTGTGATCAGAGAGAGAGAGAGTTACAAGGAGTTACAAGGAAAAGAAGTACCTCAAAAGGCCTTGCGGCCCATACCGAGGAGGTACCAATGGCAACGGGTGCCAGGGGAAATTTTCTATACACTCAAATAGTGTGCAAGATTTGGTCTAACCTTTTCTTGAACTGATCCACAGAGGAACTGTTCACAACTTCTGAAGTTAACCTGTTCTACGTGTCACAGATCTTATACGTAAAATAATTCCCACACACACTAGTCCTAAACCGTTTCAAATCCAACTTCCAACCATTGTTGCGAGTTGGGTTAATATTTAAACTAAACATGCTTCTAAAATCGACATCGTTGAACCCGCGTAAGAGCTTGAAAACTTCGATCAGTTGACCGCGCAGCCTCCGAGTTTCCAGCGAAAACAAGTTCAGGGCGCGTAACCATCGATTGTAGCCCATATGCCTAACGGAAGGGATTAACTTTGTGGCCCTCGACTGCACTCGCTCCAGCCTCTCAATATCTTTCCTGAGGGTGGGCGACCAGAACTGCACTGCATACACCAGGTGCGGCCGAACCAGGAATTGTACAGAGAGAGCACAATCTCCTTGTTCCGAAACTGAAATTGCCTCCTGATATAACCCAATAGCTTCTGGGCTTTCTTTTCCACCTCTACGCACTGTTTGGTAAACTTAAGGTCGCTGCTAATTAGCACACCCAAGTCCTTTTCCAAATCAGTCGCCTCGATATTACTCCCCAACATCGAGTAGTCCGACTTGGGATTGGCATAGCCAATGTGCATCACTTTGCATTTACCCAAGTTAAACGGCATTTGCCATTTTTCGGACCACTCTCCTATCCTACCTAGGTCCGCACGCAGTTCCTCGATCGCTTCGGGCGTCCCAACATTGGCCCCAAGCTTGGTGTCATCAGCGAATTTGGCGATCCGACTGACGATGCCACCGTCTATATCATTTATGTAAATGATAAACAACATTGGCCCCAAAACGGAACCCTGAGGAACCCCACTAGTGACCGAGGCCCAACCCGAACTCCCTTTAATTACAACCCTCTGCCGCCTATTCTTCAGCCAGTTTTCAATCCACCTACCTACTTCCCCACCGATACCCAGCGCGAGCACTTTCGCTATCAGCTGGCGGTGAGGTACCTTATCAAATGCTTTCTGAAAGTCGAGATAAAGTATATCAATCGCCCTACTCTTATCGTACTCACTCAACATGACGTGGAAAAACTCGAGCAAGTTGGTGAGACACGACCTATGCCGTCTAAACCCATGTTGGGAGTCCCCAAGCAGCTTGTAGGAATCCAAATGGTCAACGATCCTATCCGATATTATCCCCTCTAACAATTTACCTACAACTGAAGTGAGACTAATGGGACGATAGTTCCCTGGAC
Organism: Bathynomus jamesi; assembly: GCA_023014485.1. NCBI lineage: Eukaryota > Metazoa > Arthropoda > Malacostraca > Isopoda > Cirolanidae > Bathynomus > Bathynomus jamesi. The sequence goes on from JAJOZX010004785.1 coordinate 365,543, forward strand.
TTTCGTGATCCCCTTTCTTAAAGATAGGGGTCACGTTGGCTTCCCTCCAGTCACCAGGCACCTGGCCCGTCTCCAACGATTTGTTGAAGACTGTAGCCAGGTGGGGAGCCACCTGGTCGCGCACCTCCCGCAACACTCTGGGGAGAAACTGGTCTGGCCCAGGAGCCTTAAACGCGCTCAGTTTGTCTATTCTATCGGCAACGACTGTCGCGGTACATCGAACACTATCCAGGCCAGCACCTTCGTGCCTCACGCCTGGCTCGGGGATGACGCGGGTATCCTCCCTGGTGAACACTCCCGCAAAGTACTCATTAAGCACATTAGCGATGTCCGCGTCGGAGGTCCGCAGAACGCCGCTTCGTTTTATCATGCTTCTAATGGGCTTTCTACTATTAACATAACTGAAGAACTCCTTAGGGTTCCCCTTGCAGAGGCTTGCCACCCGTAGTTCTTCGTTACGTTTCGCTAGCCTAACCTTCGCCTTCACTTCCCTACACAGGCGGACATACGCTTCAGTGTTCTCATGGGAACGATTGGCCTTCGCCCTCCTATACGCTACTTTCCTATTTCGATAGCCGAAGCGATGTCACGATTGAACCACTTAGGCTGCGTTGAAGCAGGAGTGACCGGTTTTGAGGGTATGGCAGCAGACTGCAGCACCATAACTCGTCCCGGAATGCACTCCACACTCCCTCAACATCGCGCCACCGACCTCTAACCCCATCTCTCCTACTCTATCCCTGAGGCTAACAAAGTTCGCCCGCTGGAGATCGAGCTTACTGCCTCTCGAGTTACTACGCTTCACCCGAGGGACGCACACACGGAACCTAATAAGACCGTGATCACTCACGCCCAACGATTCGTCAACGGTGAGGCCAGTGACGAGGTTGTCTTCGGTCGTGAATACTAAGTCTAGAACGCTTTCGCCTCGTGTAGGCTCGTTGACCCACTGAGTGAGGAAGTTCTCATCAGCAAAGTCAACTAGCCTCCTCCTTCAGCATCAGCAGTCCTGTTTTCCCACTTTATGCCGCGACAGTTGAAGTCTCCTAAAACTACACACACCCTATCCCCTAGCAGGCTACTGAGTTCGGTGTACAGGGCTGTATCCTCCTCGAGGAGGAGATGCGGAGGTCTGTACACCAAGATTAACCTATAGCTCGTCCCTCCCACGTTCAGATCGACGCCAAGCACTCCCGTTCCGACCGGAACTGGCAGTCAACCGGACTCAACGTGTCTCTGACGTATATTAGTACCCCACCCCCCTCCCCACGGGTGCGGTCTTTGCGAAACATTCTATACCCGGGAATTTCGAACTCCCCAACGTAGTCCCTACGATCAGTATGAATCCAGGACTCGGTGATAGCAACGATATCCTGGTATTCTGATGCTAAGAGCGCCCGTAGCTCGCAAAACTTGTTCCTGATCGATCTAGCATTAAAAAGCATTGCACGGAGGGAGCCTCCCCTATTCTGACCGCCCCAAGAGAGAGAGAGAGCTTTTAAATCACACCTTTTAAATGGTTTGTGGGTAAGGACTTCACGTATGTTATTTTAGTCCAGGGTAGTTTATGCGGAGGTGTTAACGTAACTTGCACTTGGGACTGTTAATTGTAAGACAACTACCATAGCTGGGACTGAGACACGTTATCCCCTGCATACTCTATATATATCTATATACAGTATGTCTCTATATATATAAATAGATAGAGTGATCGACACAATGATAATGTGGACGTCATCGATGAGGTTAGAGCAATTATGTGCACCAATCCGAACACACCTCCGCTGCCATAAGGACCGCCATTTTATACCTAACAGACTAGCTTGGGACGAGACAGAGGCGCGAGACTTATTGTAAGCACTGTACGTTCATGATGAGCTTATCGTTCAGTTAGAGATGATTAACTAGCTACTGCTAAGACACATTATGAATAAAAATATAAAAATTATATTATAGAAAATGTAAAAATTATGATAAAAATCTGATTAGTAACAATATTCAACGCAAACCGCAATTAGGATGCTCAGATTTGTATTAACATAAGAATAAAAAAGTGCTAATTTCGAGATTAAGCATTTCCTTGGACTGTTACTTTTATAAAAGAAAATTATTCTCAGGGCCGGATTAAGAGTTTTTGGGATCTTAATCCATTTTAGATTTTCAGTAGTAGGGGAGGCAAGTGCTAGCGCCGAAGGCGCCAAAATTTTTTCACTTTCATTCTCATCCTGTTGTAACCTAGCAATTTTATTGGGATTAACAGTACTTTGATCATCATTCTCTGTAGAACCACTCAGTTTGGACATTTTTTCTTTTGAAAAATTTATAAAGGTCCATTATCTTTAGTTCTGTGACACCTGCAGATAGTACTCTACAAAGTTACAAATAGAAATAGGAATTATAACTAACCATAACATTAAAGTCCATTATAATGAAATAAAAAATCCAAACAAAATTCACACAAAATTTTGTGTGTGCAATACGATGTGAAAAATTGTAAATTAAATGAAAACTTTGAAACTAAATTTTAAAATGTGTAAAAACCTGAATACCAAATTTTAAAAATAACATACTTAATGTTTCATTTCATTTATTAGTTACATGTTTGAGACCAAGCAGCTTTCACACACACACACACACACACACACACACACACACACACACACACACACACACAAAGTTTTAATTAATACTTAAAATTATCAAAATTTAGAAAGTTCACAAACTAAATATTGAAATGAATGTAAACAAAAATCGATAAACTGCGGTTGCCAGGTGCCATGAAAAATGACGCAATACTCATGAAACACAAAATCGCTAGAAAGCTAGCCAACATTTTTTGATTGGCGCATGAAATTAAATACGTAAAATTAATCAAAATAATAATCTATTAGCTCAAGGTGGAGGGGCGATCGCCCCTGTCGCCCTCCCCTTCGGTACGCCTCTGGTCATATTGCGCCGAAACTAAAGTAAAGCGAGAGTGTAAGGAGATGGGAAGAGAGGAATAGCAGGAATAGCAGCTAAAGAAAAACCGTGAGAAAGAAAAGAAAAGGCACTAGGAACAGCAAAAGGAGAAAGAAAAGTGTGTCCTTTGGTACAAGAATGGAGTCACCCAACAACAAAGAAAGAGAAAGAGTAAGAGTAGAATCTGAAGGGCAAAATGGAAGGAACTGGGAGCGAGCAACGGTAAAGGCAGGGCTAACTAAGAGTAAATGTGAAACGGAGAGAGGAATGCCGCAAGGGCAGAAGAGGTCAAGATACCCCATCATAAGATGGCCATGCATGAGACAAGTATGACCAATGCGTAGGCGCACCAGAGCGGTCTCACAACGTCGATCACGCTGACAGGAGGAAGACCACTGAAGAATCGTGAGCTTCAAGGCCCTCACGAAATTTCCGGACACATCCTCCCACTGACGTTGCCACCACCGAAGGATTGCACCGCGGAGAACCCACGTGAAGTCCGACACCGGTAGAGATGTGTTAGTGTCGGAAGGCAGGGAGGACACCTCCCTCGCCGCAGCGTCCGCGCGTTCGTTGCGCGGAACACCAACGTGGGAAGGTACCCAACAAAAGGCGACTAACTTGCGGCGTGATGAAAGAAGGACAAGCCAATCCTGGGTCGCACCAGTGGGTGCGGGGAGAGGAGAGAGGACCGAGCATCAAAAGATGTAAAAAGGAGCCGAGAAAGAAACCGAAGGGCCAAACGAATAGCCGAGAGTTCCGTTGTAAAGGTGGAAGCTGCTGGGGGACGTGATAATTATTTAATTTCCGATGGGAAAGATGCCGCGCAACCCACTCCAAGTGACAAGCCAGAGCCGTCAGTGAACACGGGGATAAAATTATCATGGGAAGAAGAATGGGATAGAAATAATTGTCGAAAAGCGAACGGGTGGAACTGCGACTTCGTACAGTAAAGCGGGGAGAGGAAAACACCCCAGAGAAGACAGGACGGGGGCCATCCAAAGACAAAACGGTCGAACTAAGTAGGGATGACGGTCAAAGTAGAAGGACCAAAGAGGGATTGGAAAACCAAGTTGGGAGAAAACTGCCGAACGCGAAAGTGGTATTTTAATCCCTCTAAGGTACAGTAGACATCCAACGGGAGATGGCCACTTTCTGCATAGAGACTGACAGTAGGAGAGGACCGAAATGCGCCAGTGCTGATGCGTACACCACACCCAGGGAGCGGATAAAGTCCAGCATCCACACGGCCGAGACAGGGGCGGAGGAATAGGCCTGACAGTCATAATCCAGCTTACTTTCGACGAGTCCAGTGCCCGTTGGAGACGTTCAACGAAGACGGATCGGGAACCGGAGCAATATATGGCAAGGTCGTCGACATAGAGTGTGGCCGTAATCCACGAGGACAGAGCCGTCACCACGTCATCGATCGCCAAAACGAAGCAGATGACGCTCAGGACGCTGCCTTGAAGAACCCCTTCCTCTTGGAGTGCACAGAAGAGGAGAAGGTACCCAGTTGAACACGAAAGGAGCGGGAAGACAAAAAGTTGGAGATGAAGGAAAGGTAAAAAACCTTGGAAACCCAAGAGATAAAGTTTACGGCCGATCCACTACCACCAGGTAGTGTCATACGCTTTCTCGAAGTTAAAAAAAAGAAAAAAACTGCATAAAGTTGACGCTGCTCTGTTAATGTGCGTCATTAACAGAGCGGCGTCACCTTTAATCTTTGGTTATATATATAACCTTTGGTTAGCTTCCTCCTGAATTGTTCATTTTGAAGAAGGTTAAACTTTTTACTCCACCTTAGACCTACAGTTTAACGTGGAATCCGAACCACGCCCCACCCGCAGCCCAGCGTCTTAACCACTAAGCCACCCAGGGTACCCATTTATCTACCAACCACATTTTCTATTGTGTGGAAGGATCAACAGCTGGGTTTTGCTGGGCGCCGGCTGCGTCAGCGGATCTCGATCCCGGGGCCGATGGGTTCGTAGTCAGCGACGCTAACCACTGCACCACCGAGGCGTATTTTTTTTTACTTCGAGAAAGCGTATGACACTACTTTTTTTAGGTTAGCTTTTTTCGCAAATTTTCTCAATAGTGCAGTTTCATATGCTGATTTAGAAACCTCAACTCATTTTTTGCCGAAATGAAAACTTAAAAAGTTACAGCCATTTAAATTTTGAATTTTCTCCTTCGAAATTAACTAAGTATTAGGTTAGGTTAGGTTGACCTAACCGGGCGTTCAGTCGACCTAACCGGGCGTTCGGTCGACCTAACCGGGCATTCAGTCGACCTAACCGGGCATTCAGTTGACCTAACCGGCCATTCAGTTGATCTAATCGGGAATTTTTTTTTTAAAGTTAGGTTCTTTTCCAAGGTTTTGTTGTTTTTCAAGGTTTTTGTTTTTCAAGTTATTGCTTTTCAAGGTTTTGTTGCTTTTCAAGGATTTGTTGCTTTTCAAGGTTTGTGTTTTTCAAGGTTTTTGTTTTTCAACGTAATATTTAGTTAATTTCAAACGAAAAAATTCAAAATTGAAATGGTTCAAACTTTTTAAGTTTTCATTTCTGCAAAAAATGAGTTACATTTTCTAAATCGACGTACGAAACTGCACTATTGAGGAAATTTGTGAAAAAATCGAAAGAAGTGGTTGGAAAGGATAAGACCCCAGAAACCTAACCTAATACTTAGTTAATTTCGAAGGAGAAAATTCAAAATTGAAATGGCTTTAACTTTTTAAGTTTTCATTTCTACAAAAAATGAATTAAATTTTCTAAATCAACTTAAAAAACCACTATTAAGAAAATTTGTGAAAAAATCGAAAGAAGTGCGTGGAAAGGAAAAGACCCCCTAAACCTAACGTAACATTTAGTTAATTTCAAAGGAAAAAATTAATAATTGAAATGCCTGTAACTTTTTAAATTTTCATTTCTGCAGAAAATGATTTACATTCTCTAAATCACCATACGAAGTTGCACTATTGACCAAATTTGTGAAAAAAATGAAAGAAATGCGTGGAAAGGATAAGATCACATAATCCTAAAGCAATATTAATTTAATTTCAAACGAAAAAATTCAAAATTGAAATGCTTGTAACCTCTTACGTTTTCATTTCTGCAAAAAACGAGTTGCATTTTCATAATCAACGTAGGAAACTGCACTATTGAGCAGATTTGTGAAAAAATCGAAAGAAGTGCGTCATAAGGATAAGACCCCCTATTCCTAATGTAATATTTAGTTAATTTCAAACGAAAAAATTCAAAATTTAAATGGCTTTAACTTTTTAAGTTTTCAATGCTGCAAAAAATGAGCTGCATTTTCTAAATCACAGTATGAAATTGCACTATTGAGCAAATTTGTGAAAAAATCGAAAGAAGTGCGTGGAAAATATAAGACCCCAAAAACCTAACCTAATACTTAGTTAATTTAGAAGGAAAAATATCAAAATTTAAATGGCTGTAACTTTTCACCTTTTCATTTCTGCAGAAAATGATTTGCATTTTCTAAATCAGCGTAGGAAGATGCACTATTCAACAAATTTGTGAAAAAATCGGAAGAAATGCATCGATCGGATAAGACCCCAAATCCTAAACTAATACTTAGTTAATTTCGAAGGAGAAAATTCAAAATTGAAATGGATGTAACTTTTTAAATTTTCATTTCTGCTAAATTTGAGTTAAATTTTCTAAATCAGCTTAAAAAATTGCACTATTAAAAATCAGAGTATGAAATTGCACTATTTAGCAAATATTTGAAAAAATCGAAAGAAGTGCGTGGAAAGGATAAGATCCCATAATCCTCACGTAATATTTAGTAAATTTCAAACGAAAAAATTCAAAATTTAAATGGCTGTAACTTTTTACGTTTTCATTTTTGCAAAAAACAAGTTGGATTTTCATAATAGCGTAGGGAATTGCACTATTGACGAATTTGTGAAAAAATCGAAAGAAGTGCGCGCAAAGGATAAGACCCCAAATACCTAACGTAATACTTAGTTAATTTCGAAGGACAAAATTCAAAATTTAAATGCATGTAACTTTTTAAGTTTTCATTTCTGCAAAAATGATTTAATTTTCTAAATCAACTTAAAAAACTGCACTATTAAGCAAATTTGTGAAAAAATCAAAAGTGCTTGCGTGGAGAGGATAAGACCCCATAATCCTAACGTAATATTAAGTTAATTTCAAACGAAAAAATTCAAAATTTAAATGGCTGTAACTTTTTAAATTTTCATTTCTGCTAAATTTGAGTTAAATTTTCTAAATCAACTTAAAAATATGCACTATTTAGCAAATTTGTGAAGAAATCGAAAGAAGTGCGTCGAAAGGATAAGACCCCAAAAACTAACCTAATACTTAGTTAATTTCGAAGGAAAAAATTCTAAATTGAAATGGATGTAACTTTGTAAGTTTTCATTTCTGCAAAAATTGATTTACATTTTCTAAATGAGCTTAAAAACTGCACTATTACGCAAATTGGTGAAAAAATCTAAAGAAGTGCGTGGAAAGTATAAGACTCCATATTTCTAAGGTAATATTAAATTAATTTCAAACGAGAAAATTTAAAATTGAAATGGCTGTAACTTTTTAAGTTTTCATTTCTAGAAAATCAAGTTGCAATTTCTAAATCAGAGTATGAAATTGCACTACTGAGAAAATTTGTGAAAAAATCGAATGAACTGCGTGGAAAGAATAAGACTCCAAAAACCTAACGTAATAATTAGTTAATTTGTAAGGAGAAAATTTAAAATTGAAATGGCTGTAGCTTTTTAAGTTTTCATTTCTAAATAAAATGAGTTCATTTTATAAATCACAGTATGAAATTGCACTATTGAGCAAATTTGTGAAAAAATCGAAAGAAGTGCGTGGAAAGGATAAGACTCCATATACCTAACGTAATAATTAGTTAATTTCAAACGAGAAAATTTAAAATTGAAATCTTTGTAGCTTTTTAAGTTTTCATTTCTAGAAAATCAAGTTGCATTTTCTGAATCAGAGTATGAAATTGCACTACTGAGAAAATCTGTGAAAAAATCGAATGAACTGCGTGGAAAGAATAAGACTCCAAAAACCTAACGTAATAATTTGTTAATTTCCAACGAGAAAATTTAAAATTGAAATGGCTGTAGCTTTTTAAGTTTTCATTTCTAAATAAAATGAGTTCATTTTCTAAATCAGAGTATGAAACTGAACTACTGAGAAAATTTGTGAAAAAATCGAATGAACTGCGTGGAATGAATAAGACTCCAAAAACCTAACGTAATAATTAGTTAATTTCAAACGAGAAAATTTAAAATTGAAATGGCTGTAGCTTTTTAAGTTTTCATTTCTAAATAAAATGAGTTCAATTTATAAATCAGAGTATGAAATTGCACTATTCAGCAAATTTGTGAAAAAATCGAAAGAAATGCGTGGAAAGGAAAAGACTTCAAAAACCTAACGTAATAATTAGTTAATTTCAAAGGAGAAAATTTAATTTTGAAATGGCTGTAACTTTTTTAAGTTTTCATTTCTAGAAAATCGAGTTGCATTTTCTAAATCAGAGTATGAAATTGCACTACTGAGAAAATTTGTGAAAAAATCGAAAGAAGTGCGTGGAAAGGATTATTCTCGAAAAACCTAACGTAATAATTAGTTAAATTCAAACGAGAAAATTTAAAATTGAAATGGCTGTAACTTTTTAATTTTTCATTTCTATCAAAAATCAATTGCATTTTCTAAATAAGAGAATGCAATTGCACTATTGAGCAAATTTGTGAAAAAATCGAAAGAAGTGCGTGGAAAGGATAAGACTCCATATACCTAACGTAATAATTAGTTAATTTCAAACGAGAAAATTTAAATTGAAATGGCTGTAACTTTTTAAGTTTTCATTTCTAGAAAATCGAGTTGCATTTTCTAAATCAGAGTATGAAATTGCACTATTGAGCAAATTTGTGAAAAAATCGAAAGAAATGCGTGGAAAGGAAAAGACTCCAAAACCTAACGTAATAATTAGTTAATTTCAAACGAGAAAATTTAAAATTGAAATGGCTGTAGCTTTTTAAGTTTTCATTTCTAAATAAAATGAGTTCATTTTATAAATCAGAGTATAAAATTGCACTATTGAGCAAATTTGTGAAAAAATCGAAAGAAGTGCGTGTAAAGGAAAAGACTCCAAATACCTAACGTAATAATTAGTTAATTTCAAACGAGAAAATTTAAAATTGAAATGGCTGTAACTTTTTAAGTTTTCATTTCTAGAAAATCGAGTTGCATTTTCTAAATCAGAGTATGAAATTGCACCTCTGAGAAAATTTGTGAAAAAATCGAAAGAAGTGCGTGAAGGATTATTCTCCAAAAATCTAACGTAATAATTAGTTAAATTCAAACGAGAAAATTTAAAATTGAAATGGCTGTAACTTTTTAAGTTTTCATTTCTAGAAAAAATGAATTGCATTTTCTAAATCAGAAATGCAATTGCACTATTGAGCAAATTTGTGAAAAAATCGAAAGAAGTGCGTGGAAAGGATAAGACTCCATATACCTAACGTAATAATTAGTTAATTTCAAACGAGAAAATTTAAAATTGAAATGGCTGTAACTTTTTAAGTTTTCATTTCTAAAAAATGAATTGCATTTTCTAAATCAGAGTATGAAATTGCACTATTGAGCAAATTTGTGAAAAAAATCGAAACAAGTGCGTGGAAAGAAAAGACTTCAAAAACCTAACGTAATAATTAGTTAATTTCAAAGAGAAAATTTAAATTTGAAATGGCTGTAACTTTTTAAGTTTTCATTTCTAAAAATCGAGTTGCAATTTTCTAAATTAGTATGAAATTGCACTACTTGAGCAATTTGTGAAAAAATCGAATGACAGCGTGGAAAATAACTTCCAAAACCTAACGTAATAATTAGTTAATTCAAACGAGAAAATTTAAATTGAAATGGCTGTAACTTTTTAAGTTTTCATTTCTAGAAAATCGAGTTGCATTTTCTAAATCAGAGTATGAAATTGCACCTCTGAAAAATTTGTGAAAAAATCGAATGAATGCGTGGAAAAATAAGACTCGAAAAACATAACGTAATAATTAGTTAATTTCAAATGAGAAATTTAAAATTGAAATGGCAGTAACTTTTTAAGTTTTCATTTCTAAATAAAATGATTCATTTTCTAAATCAGAGTGCAAATTGCACTATTGAGCAAATTTGTGAAAAAATCGAAAGAAGTGCGTGGAAAGGAAAAGACTCCAAACCTAACGTAATAATTAGTTAATTTCAAACGAGAAAATTTAAAATTGAAATTGCTGTAACTTTTTAAGTTTTCATTTCTAGAAAATCGAGTTGCATTTTCTAAATCAGAGTATGAAATTGCACTATTGAGCGAATTTGTGAAAAAATCGAAAGAAAAGCGTGGAAAGGAAAAGACACCAAAAACGTAACGTAATAATTAGTTAATTTCAAACGAGAAAATTTAAAATTGAAATGGCTGTAGCTTTTTAAGTTTTCATTTCTAAATAAAATGAGTTCAATTTATAAATCAGAGTATGAAACTGCACTATTCAGAAAATTTGTGAAAAAATCGAATGAACTGCGTGGAAAGAATAAGACTCCAAAAACCTAACGTAATAATTAGTTAATTTCAAACGAGAAAATTTAAAATTGAAATGGCTGTAGCTTTTTAAGTTTTCATTTCTAAATAAAATGGTTCATTTTCTAAATCAGAGTATGAAATTGAACTACTGAGAAAATTTGTGAAAAAATCGAATGAACTGCGTGGAATGAATAAGACCAAAAACCTAAAGTAATAATTAGTTAATTTCAAACGAGAAAATTTAAAATTGAAATGGCTGTAGCTTTTTAAGTTTTCATTTCTAAATAAAATGAGTTCAATTTATAAATCAGAGTATGAAATTGCACTATTCAGAAAATTTGTGAAAAAATCGAATGAACTGCGTGGAAAGAATAAGACTCCAAAAACCTAACGTAATAATTAGTTAATTTCAAACGAGAAAATTTAAAATTGAAATGGCTGTAGCTTTTTAAGTTTTCATTCTAAATAAAAGATTCATTTTATAATCAAGTATGAAATTGCACTATTGAGCAATTTTGTGAAAAAATCGAAAGAAGTGCGTGGAAAGGAAAAGACTCCAAAACCTAACGTAATAATTAGTTAAATTCAAACGAGAAAATTTAAAATTGAAATGGCTGTACTTTTAAGTTTTCATTTCTAGAAAAATGAATTGCATTTTCTAAATCAGAAATTGTATTGCACTATTGAGCAATTGTGAAAAATCGAAAGAAGTGCGTGGAAAGGATAAGACTCCAATACCTAACGTAATAATTAGTTAATTCAAACGGAGAAATTTAAATTGAAATGGCTGTAACTTTTAAGTTTTCATTTCTAGAAAATCGAGTTGCATTTTCTAAATCACAGTATGAAATTGCACCTCTGAGAGATTTGTGAAAAAATCGAAAGTGCGTGGAAAGGATATTCTCCAAAATCTAACTTAATAATTAGTTAATTTCAAACAGAGAAAATTTAAAATTGAAATGGCTGTAACTTTTTAAGTTTCATTTCTAGAAAATCGAGTTGCATTTTCTAAATCAGAGTATGAAATTGCACTACTGAGAAAATTTGTGAAAAAATCGAATGAACAGCGTGGAAAGAATAAGACTCCAAACCTAACGTAATAATTAGTTAAATTTCAAACGAAAAATTTAAAATTGAAATGGCTGTAACTTTTTAAGTTTTCATTTCTAATAAATAAATGGGTTCATCATTTTCTAAATCAGAGTATGAATTGAACTACTGACTGAGAAAATTTGTGAAAAATCGAATGAACTGCGTGGAATGAATAAGACCA